>JASAND010021138.1:0-90225 GCA_030248195.1 Trissonchulus latispiculum | reverse complement strand
TTTTCATTTTCTTTACAAATACATGAAAATGCATAGGTACTTACATAGGTAGAATATATTCAAAATTAAATAAACTTCAAATTCTTGAGAATGGAATTGAATTCAAATAATATATTAGATAATTTAAGCTGTGACAGTAAATATATGATTTAAATAAAACAGTAAGTGACTAAATTTGTTTTGCAGTCTCCCAAAAATCCCTAAATTTCAAGAAAATGAAATGAAAGAAAAATGTCTTCGTCCCGCGGGCTCCCGCGTCCCGCGTCCATCTCTGCTATAAAAAGAGAATAAACGAAGCAAGCCTGAAAATAAATCCAAAATTTTCTTTGACCCCACTGTCAAAGCTGGAAACGAATTTTGTGGCTCCAAATTTTGCCTTTAACTGCGTTGTTTCAGGATTTCGAAAATTCGGAAAACCGTTTCGTTTGGCAAATTGCTCTTTAGAAACTTCTAATACAACAGACCAAAGGATAAAGTCAAAAGTTCAGTTTTATGCTATGTTTGTAATTTACTTTAGTGGATTCTTCAAGTTTCAATGCCGGTTGGACTATATGGGATAAAGCAGTGATCATGCCTAAAAACTGTTTAATTGTTGATGCCTTAAGTTTACAGCTTCAGCTCGACATTGCGGAGGGTTCGTTTCAAAATGGGCAACATTTGCTGAGCTTACGACCCTTTTAGTCAAACTTTTTCGTCGAAACGTGCAACGGTTTTAGATTTCGCAAAAACACTGCCACAACACCCCCGCGTCTGTCATGTTCGAGGCTGCAAAAAATGTAAACAATTGTTTTTAATATATTGCAAAAATAATCAAGCATTTATTTTTATGATAAACCGAAAGATATTCAGGTAAATCAAGCCAGACTTGCGTTGACATAAGGCGAAAAATATATGACATACTAAAATTATCGCCGCATTTAATTACAAGGTGTTTTCTGAAGCTTCAAGCTTAAGTGTTCCAACTCTGATAGAAACTTTCAGAAAAATCAAAAGCACTAATATATCATTTTCGTCAAAATATTTTATTACCTAAACTTTCAGGTAGACCTGTAATTAACCTCAAAACTATTTCCGATTTCAGTTTCGTATGAGCCCAGGAACATAATTTTTCAGGAAAACATGACGGGTAATTTTTCTCTCTGTGCAAATAAATGTTCCGTCCATTTCAGCTGACTTAAAACAGGAATACGAGAGCAGCAGAATTTCTTTCGCTGCGCAAAAGCAAGGAAACGTTATTTTTGCCAAAAACTGACTGACTTGACTCTTCAGAACAGAATTTAAATAATTGAATAACAAATTTCTCGCTGTAGTTGTGCAACTGATAGCGTTTCCGCATGCAGAGCAGAAGGTCCGTGGTTCCATTCTCGGATATAATTATTTCTTATTAAATTTTTGTCCTTTATTTTGCCATTAATGTAGGATTTCTGTTTAACTATGAAACAGCCTATGCATACATACATACATAATAAAACATGTTTTAATCTCGAGAAGTCTCAAAGAACTCACAGGACAAACAAATCAAACCCCTGCAAAAACAACAACAATAACAGCAAGCAGCAAAAGCAAAATAGAATAACAAATGGTGCAGACTTTAAGCTATTTCAGCAATTCCTGCAATAAATAGGAACAGGCGGTTGTAAAGGGTTGTAATCTGATAAATCCAGGAGCCAAGACCATAGGCCACTCCATCTTAACATTAAGCTAAGTACCTTTGACAGGCTGTCACTCAAACTTGTCCACTCGGATTATGCCTAAAGACCATTTGGTCGAATTACATCAGACCTAAGCCTATGGACCTGACTGCAACATTCCTCAACTGCAAATCTTGAATAACAAGCGGCAAAGTCAGACGTAAACAATATTGGGACAGGAATTTAGAATTTAGGAATTTAGAAGTTTTCCTGAAGCTTATGTTATAAACAATATGTCTCGGTTGTAAAACCTGGTCAAAGTTTGTCAAAGATAAAACCAGCATTTTAGTGAATTGTGATTTTATTTATCATTTCGTACCAAACAAGTTGTTTTAAAAATGCCAAGTTGGAATTGAAATGTTTGCCTTGCTTGAACGACCAAAAATCTTGATCATACAACCTCTGTCAGTACATAGGAGCATAATACCTACCACCTAAGAAAATGTTACATGTAAGGTATAAGGTAGAGACGGGCAAGGGCCGGATTTTTTCGGCCAGGCCCGGCCCGTCCCGCTCCAAAGTTTTGCTCGGCCCGGCCCGAATATCACGAAGCAATGCTATAAATCAGTTTGCATTAAAAATATCAAGCAACTAGACAGCAGTTTTTCGCAATTTTTAAATTATTTTGTTCAATTGTTACTATAGAGCATTTGTGGACATCTTGTACCATACCCATGAGCCATGAACTTTATCTTTACTTTTATCATAAGGTACATACGAATTATTTCAACAGTTGATTGTGCAATAATACTGGGTATCAAAATATTTAATACCTGTACGGTGGTAGTACCTGGAATTATGGATTGTAGAGATTTTGAATAAACGTAGAAACAGCTCCTGCCATACTCAAAGAAATCTTATAAGCAGGAAAATGGTTCAGAAAATGATGAAAATGCTAAATCAGATGACAGTTAATCCTTTTGATTATCTACACATGGAGCAGAGGGAGACTCTTTAACGACCAAATTCGCAGTTGAGATTTTCAGATCGATCTTGTCGTAATCCTTGGCTGCCCTTTCCGGGACAGCAATCTGATGGGCTATTTATTGTCTTCAGTCAGGATACGTTTGGTCGAATAGCTTACTTTGAAAGGGTACGTCACGCTTGTCACACTCTTAGTTATTATGTACTCTTGCTGATACCTAGTGCCCGAGACATAGTGTGCTCAAAGCAGAAAATACAATAGTATGTAGACTCAGACGGACGTGCATATATATATAAGTTTTTCGCTAAAAGGTCTTTGTATTGGCCATAGATTATTTGGTGATTTTATAACATCACCAAAATTGTTTCAAAACAAAAAATTCAGGATCATTTACTCTACTTCATGCAGACATTAATATTATCACTCATTCTGTCCGATTTTGTGGGGCTCTATTTTCCAAGCTTCTAATTGGCGGAAACAACTGAAAACTGGAAAATAATCTCAAAAAGGTCAAACGTTTCAACTGTGATTTTCCCCATAAAATAGTCTATTACCGGTTAATGTTAACAATTTTTCGACTGGTAAAAAGTGAGTTGCTCCACTATAAAAGTTCTCTAAACTTTAAGGGGGGTTTCGCGTTCAAAAATTCACATTTTGGAGTGCAATTTCATCAAAAACCTATATCGTAAGTCTCTTTGAAAAGAAATTATATTTGTGAACGCTCGATATGATTGCAAGAAATTGTGGCTTTTTGCTGAAGTTAAAGAAGGGGGCTCAAAAATAGGTTTTACTCAACTTGATTACCATTATTATTTGACTATGACAGGACAGTTTTCGGGAAAAGTAAATTAAAAGACGTACGTAATTCATGTTTAATGCAAACTCTTTCCAACTGCAACTTTAACTGTCGTTCTCTTGTGCTGAACTTTTCTTGTGCTTGTCTAGTTGCTTCACATTACTACAGAAGTCGCAGTTTTTTTTCAATTATTTTTCGTGAATCCGTGGTTGAACTTCTATCTTATTGGTGATACCAAAAGTACATAATAGATAAGAGTAGGCCACTAACGTGTCAACGATCCGGGTTAACTATTTCTTGTAGGAAAATTCAGTAAAATCAGTCCGTCGTAAATGTACTGCCGATTTCTGGTCTAGCATTCGTGCGCTCGAGCACTGTGTACAGCGGGATGTGTTAGTGAAAGTAGGCTAAGATAACCCCTGAACAATATCTCCGTCCCTGTTTCGTGAGCATGAAGTGCCTTTGAGCCAATTGCTTGGTCACTTGTTCAAAGGACATGGTAAAGAATGACGGAAGATTGCAGACCACCAAACACCCGTAAAACATCGGGCACCTGGCGGCACTCGATCCTGAGGTCAACAGCTCAACGCGCAGACGCTCTCCCAACTGAGCCACTGGTGCTTCGGCGGAAGAAGCTTCTAAGAAAAGAAATCTTGAAATCTGCAGCTATTATTTCCTTGTCTTGCTGACTTCAGCAGTGTTTAGTTCTAATCCGGGGCCATGCTTAAACTTCAGTTTGATTAACTGAATACGATAATGAGTTCCTTCCAGTTTTCTCATTCGAAGATTACGTAATAAACAATATTTAAACGCAAACTGTGGCAAAATGTTCGGTCCCTCTTTCTTAGCTCAGCCCTGAAAAAATAAAGTTCGACATTTCAATTTTAATCTGAATTTCAAAGAACGTTTTTTGGAGGGCAAGTACGGGTTTGAAAGTAATTGTCCAAAAAACTTTGTTGAGTCCCTCCTAAACTGAATTCCCTGTGAAACTGAATTTTAACATCAGTAGGCATTTTGGTGCGAAAAATGTATTTTTGAATGATCAAAGTAATTTTCACAGTTTCTTGACACTATGAACTTCAAGCCACATGAGAGAGGGCATACTTCATAAAGCCAATGCAAATTTGTTTAGCATTGTTATGATGAGGGACGTCATTATTTGTGTTGTCATCATACTCTTATCTATTATGTACTCTTGGTAATACTAAAGTGAAAAGTACAAGCATTTTGCGTCTTGAGAAAAGCAATTTCTGCAATTTCAGAAGCAATAACATTTTGCTTTTCTTCAGTAAACTTGAGGTTTTGGTTCCCTATAATTGTCTCGCTGACTGTTAGTTTAGAGCACACACTGTCAGTTCTTATGTAATCTCCGCTCTTCTAAAATGGCTTCGTGCTAAGGTTTGAATAGAAAGACTATTTACTTTGGACTTAAGTCGCATTATGACCGTAAGTAGCTGCCACCTTTTAGTTTAGTCTAGTTCAACTATAGTTGGCTAGCCGTCTAGTTTTCTCTATCATTTCTTAAGCTCTTATCATAGAATCCTTCGTCGCAAAATTATGCCTTTACGGCTGAAAGCTGCCTCATACATAAGTTGCTTCCGGTTCGAACGAAACACGCCTAAGGAAAGTCCTGTCAGTGGGTAAATTGGACAGTTGTCAATCAATGTAATTTGTTCGCTTATTGCACAAAAGTTGCAGCTGACATACCATCTCTCAGCTTCTCCGTGATTCGAAGCATCTAAGCATTGGCTAGGAAGGCATCCCCCTCCCTCAGTCCCGTCAGTCCCTCCTCCCGGCGAAGGGTCGTGGTTGTTTTGTAAAATTTGTCTCACCCTTCTTTGAAATTCGTGTTCGGCAAACGTCGTCACTGACTGGTTGACCGTATATCCGTTTACGGCAGGGTTCAGTGCAGTGCAATTTGCCTAAACTGGACGCTTGTCATACTCTTATGTATTATGTGCTCGTGATTCTAAACTACGACGTATTCCCAACATAACTGAATTAAACGGAATGATTGGATTGTTGAAAACTGTCGTTGCTTACAGCAGTCAATCAATCAATCGCTTATTGGTTAACAGTAGCCGCTAACCTGCTTGTAGCTAAACAACAGCGTCAAGCCAGCAATTGCACTACCGAGTTTGTCTCACTGTTCATTTGATCAATTGTTAGAAATTATTAGAAATAGAAAGATTCCTAACCTGCAAGACCTCAGAATTCTTTTTGTAAACTACATTGACACCAACAAGTAAGATGAGCAATCAACAGTTTTTGCTTTTTTCCGCAAATCTTTGCCACACATTCTTGTCATCATTACTCTCACTTTTGCTAAACTTTTTTCTTCAAACTTTTTAAAGCGGCCCAGATCAAAGTTACAAATTAATGTGACAATGTCGCGAGAGAGCGAACGCAACAACTGAAATTGTAAATTCTACTCCAACTAATTGAGCGTTTATCGGCTGAAATGGAAAACGTAAAGCTGACATTACATTTTTGAATTGGGAGAAATTGAAAACTTTGTACAAGTGAGTCGTCAACCTCAGACGTGCTCTCTTAACCTAGTCACGATGGGCTTATGTAACATCTGCTTGCGGGGGGGGACGAAAATAATTCTTAAAATTATGATAAATTTGTGTTTACATAATAAAACTTTCTGAACCAATAAAATTTAAACCTTTCGTGTATATTCTTAAATTTCGAAAATTTAATTTTCCTGAATTTTTAGAAATTTTGTAGGACAGGGCGTAGTGAAACTGAACTAGTTTAGAGACTGAAAAGTTGACCACTTTTACTTTCCGCTAGAACTGGATGCGTAACCTTGAATTATCCAGGTGTGGGTTTAGTTTTAGGTCGAACCTTTTGCCGTTTGCATTTTGACCACACTTTCGGACCAAATGTGGGTCACAGTTTCAGCTTTATGATTGTTTTCTCATTATTTCAAGAGTCCTGGCCCAGTTATGAGTTTAACTTTCACTTTTCTGTGTGACAGTTGACGTTTACAAATTATTTGGCATCTGTCTGCTGGATTTGTAATTTTTTAAGTATTTATTCGGTTTTCCTCTGTGGTCTGTTTTACTGAGAAGGTAAGTTGTTGTGGTTGCTGTTTTTGTTATTAGTTTTTGTATGATGCTTTTCATAATATGTAGGATAAGCCTCAAGCACTAAATTCGATCAGCAATTTCAACCTCTAATCTTTTAATTACAGTTTAGTGTGGAGAACATTTTTAGGAGAATATGGATTTTAGAGATCTTTTGTATCATAATAAACCGATCACAGTTTAAGGATAGGTTCAGTTTTTCCTAGTCTTCAGCTGATTCAACGTTGTCTACTGGATCTTATTGAACGGTGATGATCAGATGTTTTATTGGCACCTGATTTGGCTTTGGCCAGAGCTTTAGAATAGCCTACACCCTAATATTATACATATTATATTATTATATTATATTATTATATTATAATAATATAATAAAAACTAATATATATAAAGGTAATAAATAATAATAAAATATATTATTATATTATACATTATATTATACCTAATATATTGTCCATTCCGGGTAATAGTTGCGGTCTGTGATAATTACGAGATTATCAATCGGGGAGCTTTTTGCTAGAGTATGCTCGCATAGATGTGTTAGGGGAGCCTCATTAAATAGATCCGTCGGTTAGCCAAATTTTGAGCATTTTTAAATTTAAAATTTTTGACAAAAATACATTAAATTTAGCTCAAAGAAGGCCAAAAACGGACTGAAATTGCTAAAACTTCGCTTAAAACTGGCTTAAAGCAGTAGTTTTTTGGAAAATCCTTTTTAATTTCTCAGCATTTTAGGGTAGTCATGAACTCCCCTCCCTTGAACCTACAGCCCTCCCAGAGGGGTTCTCTTTTCTTTGCCCAGCCACTGCCATGCGCCTGCCGCTCGGTCGGGCACCGTTTGGAATTTGGGCGCTGGATGATCTAAACTTTTCTAGTATTTCTAATTTCATTCGTTCATTTTTTCATTCGAACTGTTCCTTGTTCATTCATTGTTCATTGTTCATTGTTCATTCGAATTTCATTTCATTCATTCATTCGAAAATTCTGATTCGAATTTCGCAAATAGATTTAATTTTACTTAAAACTGCTGTAGTGGCTTAGCACTGAATGGGAGAAATGAGTTTTCTTTTCTTTTCTTTTCTCACACTGATTTTCTTAATTTAAGTTTAAGTTTAACTATGAAGGGGAGACGATAATTAACAACACCCCTCTAGTCCCCATATCAATTACTTTTATTTTTAATTTTCATATTAAGATAAAATGTCTTGATGTTTCGGCAGAACATATACACTACAGTACTGTATCTCGTGTTTGGCTTACCTTTATAAACACTAAAATGTCACAAAAACTCAAAGTTAGATAGTTCACACAATTAAACGATTGTGTTTTTCGATTATCGCCATTGCAGTTTCACACATTCTCATTTAGCACCTGTGTCCTTATTTGAGTGTTAAAAACAATTCACCCGAACACAGATGTTTTCCTACATTTTTGCTCCAAATTTGGACTAAACGAGGTAAAACTTCTCAGAATTTGCTGCGTAACCTTGTGACTAAATGGTCCAAACAAGAAACTTATGAAACCGATGCTTTTTAGAGAGGACTACTTAAGCCGCTGTCGACTATTTTTCAGAAATTGAAATTTGAAATTTCTGAGTTTTCAGATGTTTTCACGGAAATTTTCATTTCCCCATCTGCAGTAACGCTAAACAGTCTTTAGATAGTCAACTAGAAGTTTCTTTGAAGTCTGGCACCAATTACTTGTTTGGTAAGATATTCAAGTGTTGTTTAAAATTTTAGTAATTCTACAATACTTTCTTGATCTTATAAACTTTTTTCTTCAAAAAAGATTAAAAGACTGTCTTGAAAGAGACTCACTGAGATTTACAGCACCCTAGTCCCTGCTATGATAGAATCTAAGAAAACATGTTGCCACTGCAGCACCTCCGAACCGAAAAATTTGGTCCTGGGTGGGGATCGAAGTCACAACCGCTGGCGATCTAGGCCAACGCTCTGCCGATTGAGATTGAGCCAACAATTAAACTAAGCTTAAGTTTGAATTCGTTCCCAAACTCACTACTATAATTTGGCAAACCAATCTAGTATTGAAGGGCACGATCACGTTTTCAGGGGCGCTGGACACGAATCTGAAATCCGTTTTTCGATTCAGCTTTTCGTTAGCTCAGTATAAGCTTACATGTTAAGCTTACAACTTTAGCGTATTCTGAGCTAACGAAAAGCTGAAACGAAAAACAGTCTTTAGATTCGTGCTAAGCGCCCCTGAAAACCCCCCTATGCAAGTTTTTACCAATTTTTTTTTCAAAAAATGTTTTGGTTCCCCTTGGCCCCCTTACCAAACAAAAATTTAAAATTTTTTAAAATTTTTGAATTTTTGTATTCATAAGCCTCCAGTATGCACCCATACCAAATTTCAAAGTTATTGGTCAAAAAACTCAAAAGTTATGGCTGGGGGAGGGGAAGTGCAAGAGCCCAAAAATTCGACGCATTGTTGAGACTCAAACCCACGATTTCCAGATTGTTACTATTACGTAGTCGCACGCAATAAATTAATGTGTCATGTTATGGCAACAAGAATGCTCACACGTATTGTGGAGTTTTGAGGAAAGCGAATTTTCCAGCGCTTCTCACAAAAATTCCACTTTCTCAGAAAATATTTCTATTTCGGGGAATTTGAAAGAGTTGAAATTGATAGGGAGTGTTTAACAATTATTTCTGAAGTGACAATTAAAACTGTCTTCTGCCTTTTGTTGGGCGAAAATTGATTGTCCTTAGTTTAGAGGTCACAAAGGTTAGGACGGTCTATTTATGAGTTTCTGAAGGTATTCTAAAGATTCGTAGAAAATATGATTTTCCCTATTGATCAATTTTTCTGGTTTCCTTCAGGTCTTGATGCCAGACAATGCAGCAGGAACTAGAATTTGGGTTTTTTTCAGGGTTACCCCTTATTCCCCACCGTTTAAAATTTTTAATGGATTTTAAAGTTTAATTTTTAAAGTAATTTTGAATACCAGTTCAGCTAAACTTTGGTACGAGCATATTTTCGACAACGCTTAGTTCAAAATTCAAATATCACAAAATTTCTAGATTTCGCTAAATTCGATATTTTAGATTCGATTATCGTTAGAGCTTAAGGTTATGACATTCTTGACGATCGCAAAATCATTTTGCCTTCACACAGTAATTGATTTGTACCTGCTAAGAATAGCTAAATTAAGCATTGCTCAAGGAAGATTAGAGAAAGCATTGTGACTACTGGGCCGTCGAAGAATGGCATCAAGTTGCACTTTTCCTTAAGTTGTCAAAATAGACTTAGTTCTCAGTTCGAAACTAGTTACTCTGAATTTCAATAAAGACACATTTTAAGGATTTTAAATGCCTCTAAAAGGCATCAACACTATTAGCTCAAATTTTGATTTAATCCTTAAAAGGGAGCTCGCTCAAAAAATGATGTGCAAAAAATATACTCGACACATCTTTGAATTGTGAAATAAAAGTTTAACTCAGTATTGGAGATATGATAGTTGCATTTGAAAAGTCTTTCGATCATTTTTGTAATATATCTGTACAAGTAGGTAAGTAGGTACAGTAGGTACAAGTAAGTTTTCATCAAGTCACTGTTTAATCTGTTCTGTTTATTTTTATAGAAATATGGAATGGATGGCAATTGGATTTATGACTGTAATTTTCACTTACTTTCCAAAATCAACCCATTCACAAGATGGTATGGGAACTTGTTTTTTTTGAAAACATTGTTAATCCTTATTTTGTTTTATTACCTTATGTGACTAACAAAAATAAAACATATTATTTGCCTGATAACAATCGCATGCAAATTAATATTATCCCTTGTTACATTCCTCTAATCATTTTATGATTATCGGAGCATTATTTTCATAATAAAAACTCTTCAAATTAACAATTAACTTAAATTTAATTTTAATTTTTAATTTTAATTTTAATTTAAATTTAAATTATTTCAGGCTGTTCAGGCCGTCGGATTTTCGCCATAATCCAGGGCCGGCGCTCTGCTGAGTCTATGCTAACTCAGACCAAAGTCCGCTCTCTGAATGAGTGTATCACAAAATGCGGCCTTCGTCAAGGCTGCTGGGCCGTCAACTATCTAGTTGACACGCGACTGGAGCCGACGTCAGCCGCGTGTCAACTGCTGGCGGCTCCGAGCGGGGTTCTGAGCGATCCCGCCGCTTTGTCACAACTTCCCCGCAGCAATGACACAATGTTCTATGGTGAAACGGTCTGTCTACCAACTGGTATGTGAGCTCTTTTTCGGTGTAACGGTTTTTCGAATTTCGTTTGACCGACTTCGTTTAGTCAATATCGAGACTATAATCGATTACAAGTTTTGGAACAGATTTCTTCAGTATTCAAACTTTTGACGTGGAACGGTGAAGTTAATTGATTAAGCTAATTAAGTTAACATACTTTCGGTAATCTCTTCTTTATTATGACAAGTTTTCATTTGTTTTCATTGCATCGACACCATCCTTGTGAAGAATTCTAAGGGGAAAATATTCTAAGCCCTTTTCTCATTTATCGTTGCGGAGGAATATTGTAGTGTATGTGAGTTTTGAAAATGCAAAAGAAACTGGTGTGAGTTGCGGGGATTATAGATGAACGACTTGAGCGTGTTGGCGTGATCGTAAATGATTGTTACCTTGTCATTCTAGTTGGTTTCAAGGAATAGTAAAGAATAAGTTAATAACAATAAGATTATTATTATTAATTATTAATAAAATTATTATTAATAACAATTAATAATCTGACAATGACTTTAGCTAACAGTAAGGTGTGTATGTCAATTTAACTTTATAAATTGTTAAGACTGGCTGCTGACAGCTGTTAACTCCTAATATGCTGACTTTTGCTATAGAATTAGCTTAAAGTTGGCTAGAAAAGTTGTGCAATAATAGTAAATGCAGCGTTGATTATTTGCGTTATTGTAGCATTAGGTATCATGTAAGCATCTGTAAATAATACGGCATTACTTTTATTTATTTATTTCATAGTATATTTATTGACACATTATTCAAAATAATTTAAAATTTTGAAAAATTAAATTTTCGTATTGGCATAGAAAAAGGTTTTTCGTTTCTTCCGCATACGAAATCATTACATCAATCCGTATAAAGCCCAAGGTCAAGCGATTGAGGAAACATAGATATATATTGTTCGGAAAGTGTCTCACAATTAATAGTGACTTGTGTTCTAACAAGGTTCATTACTTTGTCACAAATAGTTACAAGATACTCAGCTGGATAGTTGGATTTAAGTAAGGAAATTTTAGGTTTTCCATCCACGATATTCGAAACAAGTTGTCTGAAGTTTCTTTAATTCGTGTGAAACCTGGGATCCGATCCACCATCTTTATCCGTATTTGCCGCTCCAAACTACTCGGCCATCATCCAAGCGGTTGGCCAGGAATGCCAAGGGCTAGTCTAGGTTAAGCCTGCAGTTCCCCATTCAGCGTTGTTTGAGGCAAGCTGAAAGAGCTAAGCTCGCTTTTGCCCACCTGCTGGGAGTGACCGTTAGCCGTCAGAAGCGGCAGACGGCCAATCCCGTGGAACTTCGCCTGGGTCATAAGCGGAGTCTCCTTGACCGTGTCAGCGTCCGCGTCAGCGCACAGCTGTTGCAACGGCTGCTCTACAGCCTGCGATGACGTGCGATTCTGATCGCAGCGACGCTGACACAGTTTCAGCTCTGGAAAGTGGTACAGAAATGGGTTGATGACGGAGTTGACCAGAATCAGGCCGGACAGCCAGTCGAGCTCCCGGGCTCGATGCGTGAACCGGGCCGGGTCGATCAACTCCCACAGGGTCAGAAGGTTGTAGGGTAGCCAGCAGAGAAAGTAGACCGAAATCAGGGTGATGGTTTGCTTGGTCATGCTGGATTTGACCTGAACGGCCCAGGCTGAAACTCGATGGGTCTCGTCTCTAAAAACAAAGAATAATAAAATTAAACGTTTCTTACATGGGAGTCTCACAGGAGAGCACAGATGTTTACACAGGAGGGGGGTCAAGAATGGGTCTACTCTGTAAGTATTTGCTGGAAAGTGCTAGAGCTTATGTATGTATCTGTAGAATATTTTGCACTCATGCATGCGATCGGACAACTTTTTATGCTCGAGAGCAATACCCGCTTAGTGGTGATTGACCTAAGTTTCTATCATATTTTATACCACTTTGCCATGCTACTAAATTGCTGCTAGTTAGCTTGGCACTGTGCGAATATTTCTATTTCCAGACTGCTCTGCCTCGCAGTATCTACAACTACAGTACCTGGCTCAACTTTATCATGAATATAAATTACTAACAAACTCACAAGCCACAAAAAACTAAAACAAACCTTTGAACATTCACATTTCTAAGGGGTCTTAGGCGCAGCGGTTCCGCAGACAGAAGGCTGGCAAGCTTATCCCTAATGTTGAGAGCAGCATTTTTGCGGTTTTGACTCGGTCGAGTTGACGTAATGGTGGTGACCGCTCGTCGGCGTACCGACGCCTCTTTGGCGACACATCGGAGCAGGGTAACCCGTATGATAATGTAGGCAATTGCCATGACCGTGGCCGGCAGCCAAAACACCGAAATAATATGAAACAGCTGGTAGTAAACCTCTCCCGACAGCCTAATGTACATATCCTTACAGGTTAGGTAGGTCACATGCAGGCGACACTGATGCACTCGCCATGTGAACCAAACTGTGGTACACTGGGAAAAGCCGGGGTAGAACTCCACCACCTCCCAGACCAGGAGTTGTGGCAGGCTGCAGAGCGTGGCAGCGGCCCAAGCCACAGCCAACAACCGCTTCACGCGTCGGTTGTTGCCCTGAATTCGCCGGATTCGATGAACGGTCATCAGCCGGTCAAGGGCGATACAGAGCATCACAAACGTGGATATGTAGAAGGGGAAAACTTGGCCAAATTTCACCACCTTACACAGAAAGGAGCCCCCGTACCATTTGTAGGTTACAATCCACAGGAGTTCGGTAATGGCGTAGAACACGAGGACTAGCATGTCGGAAATGTTAAGATTTAGTTTTAGTAGGTTGAACGGGGAAAATGCCACGTGAGAGAAGTAGTTTTGGCTGAGCTTGATGAAAACGTAAACGTTTACGGGCAACCCCAGTAGGAATAGAACGGACAGGTAGCCCATTTCTACGTAGTTGGCCAGCGTATGCAAATTAGCACTTGATTCTGACGCTGTAGCGTTCATGCTGAAATAAAAAATAGGCGCTTATTACTTTGTTTTGTAGTTTTTCCAAAGTCTGAACAAAAATGTGTGTAATAACCGTGATCCCTGCTGGCGTCTTGATGCATGAAAATTATTGGTGATTAGTTGATTAGTGTAGCAGTTTTTTGCTAAATAGATAAACTAACTGGATAACCAACAGGAATGGAAACTGGGTCATGGGTCATGGGTCGTTTGGGTCGCTGTTTTTGCTTGGGTCACTGGGTCTTGGGCCACTAATTTTGAGAAACCTTTGGGTCAGGGTGGGTCTGGGTCAGCAATTTTAGTGGGTCATTTTGAGTCTGGGTCACAGGGCCTTGCCGAATCTTTAAAGTTTCAATTGTCGTGGTGGAAGTTTAGCTAGTTGTAAAGATAAACCCATCATTTCTGAAAAACGATCGCGCCTTCGGAGCGATCACTAACAAATTAGTTAAATTTAGTTGTCATTTCGCAGAAATCAGTAGTTAGGTGTGACTTGCTTTGCCATTCTATTTGAGTCGACTCATATACAAGTAAAAGCACGTATACCAAGGTGGACAAATTCTAAAATTCTACAGCATCAACCACTCAGGTCTCAAAAGCAAAATGGCCGGGCAAAATGCTGCATTGGCTGGATTATTTCTGTCAATTCCATCACTATTGAAAAAGTAATGAAAATTTTCCGATCTGAGCGAATTTCTAAAATTATAATGCAAGCAAAATGGTTTTAAAGCGTTTTAAATGCAAAAACCTACAAATCAAGAGTCCATAATAAATTACTTATATTATAGAAGAATTTCTTCTTATAGAAAGAATCTTCTAATATATAGGAGAAAATTATGGACTCTTGTACAAATGCTTCCAGAAAAATTTTGGCCTTTTTTCCTTCCTTGGCTTCCTCTTACCAAGTTAAAATTTTAATTATGGAAAATTTAAACTTTTGAATGTGCATGCCCCGTGCAAAATTTTAATGTTATTGGTCAAAAATATCAAAAGTTAGGGCTTTTGTGAAATCGCGAAAGATACCTCGTCTTACATTTTCTTTAAATAAAAAACCTTGTCTCGGGTTGCATATCTAGTATTTCAAAATTGAAAACCGCCAGCCCATGTTTAGCTGGTTCCTTTGTAAAAAAACAAACTGTTGATCTAGTTTCATAAAATGAGTGGAATGTACTTATTCTTGCGTCTTTGCAAAAATTAAGAAAGTTAGGGAGTTGCACAATGGGACAATCTCGGTTAGGTAAAGTCAGTTTGTGTAACGCTATTCCATTGGGTCATTTGGATCCGGGTCAGGAAAATTCTTGGGTCAGTTGGGTCTGGGTCACTAAATTTTAAAATTTTATGGGCCACCTTGGCTCTGGGTCAAATTTGCGTTTGGGTCGAGTGGGTCATGGGTCACAAAAAGTGACCCAGTTTTCATCCCTGATAACAAATGTCATTCGGCAGCTGTCAGAGTGCTTCATCGTTTTAATATTAGATTTGGGCTCAATTTAAATTCTCAATTTGTCCCAAACCTGTGAATGTTCAATGTTTGGTGTTTGGTGTAAATCAAGTATATAGTTAAATTTTGCCAAATGAAATCATTTGTCGTCATTTCGTAACGGAATTTATCATTTTAAAAATAGCCACTACAATAATTCCAAATACTGCAAAGCTGCCTGCAGTTAGCTGTAGTATTAGCTCTGCTACTGCTACTCTAATCAACCAATAACCAAAAGTTTTATGCAGCCGGCTACTGATATATGTAGCAATTCAGGAAAGTCTAATCTACTAAGACCGACCAAAGCACCGAATGACGTCCTATCGCGGTAGTTGAATCGCCTTTCAATACTTCAAACTTTACCAAGTTGAACTCCATGGAAGCAGCCAATTTTAGCTCTACTCTACTCTTTCTTGAAAAGGTCCGATCTCCGATGTCAACCCGATATGGGGAAAACAACTTAACATTTCTCACACAGATTATTAAGTAACTGTATGTGACAAGAAGTGTATACTGTTATTGCGATTAATAGTTTCTGTACCAACTAATACTGTATTACAGTTAAGCATCTTGGTACTAATCAAGGGCAAGTAGCTAAGCTGACAGCATTGCAAATAGTAAGTCCTGCGTACGGGCTAAACCCAAGAGGCCCATGTCGGATAATTAACACCTTTAATCAGAAGGTACAAAGTCACCCAGATTAAATGGTAATGTTAATGGCTGGGCTAATAAGATTAATGATCCTCGTGGTTTTAATCAGAAAATTAGGCCAAATCAAATTACGCCTCGGCATGAAAAGCAGGCAGGTTTTTGATGAGACAAGAAAATGTTACAACCCCCCTTTCCTCTTGACATTAACCTAAGTTGCAGAACATTAGCCAGAGGACTCCAAAAGGGATAGGAAAAGAATGAAAGATGAATGAAAGATGTGAAGAAAAGTGTTCAAGGTGGAGATTGGGCTTAGGTTCAGGTTCTGCTTTCTGTTCAGAAATTTAATTGAGGTTTGAGTGTTGCCCGGCTCAATATTCCGTTTATACCATTAGGAAGCCAAACTTCAAGATGGTGTACATAAATTTTTAGGAAAATGTTTATGTACATTATTTTGCATTTCTTGAAAAACAAAGCATTTCGCGGGTCGGGAGGTATAGAAAAATTTTTTACGGGCATGCCCTGCCGCAAAAACTTGCGGTCTGTGCGGGCCTCAAGTTCTAGCTTGGCATGCAACTTATTGTCATTTTGGTTGCTGGAAAAGCAACTGCTAGCTTACACAAAAAGATGGGAGTCCTGGGCGAATTGAGACTTGAAAGGCAGATACTACAGCACAAACCCGGCTATTAGCATATCGAGCCAGAGCAAAGTTTACCGAAATCGGTCGAATCCTTGATTCGAACCCGCAGACGACTTCGGTAATACGAATCCAATGTGTACAGCTTTCCCGTTGACATTAACTTATTCCTGCTGTGCAGTGTTGCTTTAACGAAGTCAACTGAATTTATCGTAACGAAGTCACTTGAGGGTTACAGAAACATGGACGCGGTCAGTTTGTCTCAAGCTTTCCTCATTATCCAATTTTTTGCCGTCGCATATTTTCATAATGGGACTTGTTAATTACGACCTGTATGCACTAGAGTCTGAAAAATGTCATCCCTTTGCTTTGTCATAATTATAAGTGATAAAAACGGAAAATTATAAGTGACAATTATAAGGATAATTATAAGTACAATTATAAGTGACCGCGTCCATGTTTCTGTAACCCTCAAGTGACTTCGTTACGATAAAGCGCAAAATTATTCTAAAGAATAGTTCAAAAAAGTAAAAAGTTAGTGAAACATTGACCTCTGAGCACGCTATGTATGTATGATAAGGCTGTGCTAAGCATAACTTTAGAAAGCCTTGAATGAAAAACTAATTAATGAAATATTTAGATTAGTTACGCACTAATCAAAGTCACTTGATCACTTAGAAGGTTCACAAAGGAAAATCACATTAACGTGGGAACGCATACAACAAATTGCTGAAAGCAAAAAGTCATTTAGGTAGATACTTTTCCACCGAGCTTCCTGAAACCTAGAGCTCTGCACTCAGTAAGAATCTACTAAGTTTCAAGTTTGCGTAGGATAAAGTCTATCTAGTAACCTAAAGTTGACGCACTCGTTTTCTCCATTGTCACTTGCGTAGGAGCTTATCCAGAGGCGTATAGATAAGCTAAGATTAAGACTGAATCAAACAGCAAAAAGGATAGGAACTAAAGCTTACCTGGCGGAGTACTAAATTTGTTTACTACTAATGACCATAGCACGGGGGAGCACCGATTACACCACCCTAGAATCCGGTTATTTTCGGTGATCTCGGTAACACGCTGAAACCCGGAAAATCTGGTTTTGGGCGCTTCGAAATCGAAAAATCTTCGATCGGCAGTCTCCCCCTCCTTCGAATTCGAATTTCGGCCCCTGCACACGTGTGGTGATGTGATTTTCTGGCCTGTTGTTTCAGTTTCAGTTTCAGTTGAGACAGATTAGAGAGATTATCGGATAACTAACTATGGAGCGGAATTTCTAAATGCTCAAGTGGACAGTGCAGGAATAACGTTGATAGGCAAATTTTGGGTAGAGCATACGGAGACCAGAGTTATACATAGTCCAAAGGTACAGTTTAGTCAGATTAGCATTTAATTTTTTAGACCTTATCGAGATTTATCCAGCTCGTTGTCGAAAATAAACTCACTGAACTTTGAGCAAACAAATGCAGAAGACCGTACATAAAATGGTGGTCAATCAATTGGAAACGGTTAAACTATCAGATATGAGCTTTAGTATATTACTACTGCTCCAGTAGCGTTTTCTCAACTGGTGGGTAGATCGAAAATCCGGATTTTTCTTCTGGCGTTTCGCCCTTATTTTGTCCAACCAGACAGAAAAAACGGCTTGGGTGGGGAGTTTCCAGTTTTGGCGCCCCTATTGTGTCTAAAAGCAGACTTGATATGTGGAGTTGTAAATAATTTCACTGTTATTATTATAATGGCATTTAGAGACCGTAAGCAGAAGGTACTTATTAGAATTTTAAGTTGTACCACACTACAAACTTTGACTTAAATTCGGAGTCATGAAAATAAAAGATATTAATAATAATAATAATAATAATAATAATAATAATAATAATAATAATATTAATCATTATAATTCTTATTATTATAATGAATATAAAAACCTTGGGATTTGTACTAACTTTTTGTAATTTTTAGGAAATGTCTCCCTAAAAATTTTGAGGATGATGTCTTGAAGTCTTGAAAGTTACTAAAAGTTTCTAATTTAATGTCCAAATTGGCCAAATTAAAAACTATCCAATGGAAAGACAAACGAAACCTTTTATTGGCCACACATGACAGCCTTCCTCCCACTGTTATTCAGAGATTCCTAATTTAAATCTAGTACTTCTCCAGCGAAATTGAATTGGGAAAATTAAACTTTTTTCCATCCTAAAAACTTTCTATTTCCGATATCTACGGGGGGAAGCTATCTGGGGATTTTTCCACGATACATATCAAGAGTACATAATACATAAGAGCGTGACAAAAGCGTCATACTCTGCGCAGTGAGAGCCAAAAGTATACTGCGCATCTAGACCAGAAGCCAAGGATATTGAGATGTTTCGAGAACGGAGGATGGGTGAGAGGGAACAGCTGCTTTGAGAAAGGATTTCAAGAATGACAGCTTAGTCTTGTTTTCTAACGTGAGCTCAGATTAGTTTGCAATCCTACGCTGTTCCCACCACTAAAACAATCTATTTCTACCTCGCTACCGTCCAAAGAAATAGCTCCTCAGCACCAGTTTGCAGAAATTAAAGCAAACTAAACGATTTGAGATACTACTACTCTACTCTACTCTGCTGTAAATCTTTCTCGCACGCTCACGCAAAGCCTTGATGCTTCTACCGAGTGTCAAACACAGACACCACTAAATGAAGTCATCAAAAGTAGTGAATTAATCACAAAAAGCTGTTCATCGCGTTTCTGATCTAATATTAGCATAAACTCATTAATAAATTGACACAGGTTCAAAAGCCCTCAAGGGTCGCAGGGTAAAATGTTGGAAAAATTAGCGTAGACGCAAGCCTAATTCTATAGATAGGACAAATGTTGGCTAAACATTGTAACAGCTAAACTGGTGTGTGCTCAGAGTTTGTGATCTCAACGCAATTTTGTGACCCACGGGTACCCGCGACCCGTGACCCACGACCCACTGAGATTGCGTCGACCCATTTGACCCACTTCTTAAACTTGGACATTTTTGCTTATTTACGTACTCTATAGCATACATCGAGCAAAATTAACGCCCTAAGAATGTACATAGTGAAGTATTAAAACGGGGCAATGGAACCGCCTCCGTGGGAAATCCGATGGACATGGACCCCATCAAATGGAGATCCCACAGGTGTCCCCTGGCATCCGTCTGGTCAACGACTGGTCTGGAGACTTTCTGACCTTAAATTATGCTACCGAGCAGGTGGACAATCTCTATTGCCCTATTCCGGGCTTCTCTTTGTTGTCTGCCTTGTAAAGACGTGTGCTGGGCCTGGAGGTGGAGGCTCCCAATATGGATGCACAATCCGCCTGCCGCCATGAATGAATGAAGTATTAAAACTTTCAAACAAAACTTTAGCGTTCACAGCTAACTCCGTCAGATTTCATGTACGTTTTTGCTGTTTCTGAGGATGCTATATGCTACCTCAAAAGTGTTGGGACCTCAATCGGTCAGTAGTGTCAGTATTTAGGCAAAGTTTTGAAGAAAGTTTATTTTCTTGTAGTAATTTCATTAAAGTTCAGTACATTCTTATTTATTTTTTCAGCTAAGCTGCAACTACCGCAGGAGGGTTGCAACACCGTCCACTCCTAACCTGGATATGATAGCAAACTACCATTTTAGCAGTTTATTTGTATCATGCACTTTATTAGCACCTACCAATAAAATTAGGATATTATTAAAATATATTATTATTATTAAAAGCAATATTATAACGTATAAAGACATAAAGAGAGTCAGAAGATAGCGAAAAAAATGAAAATTTAACATAAATTGTAAATTTCCTGCTGAAATTAGCCCAAAATTTTGCGTAAAGATGGTGTGAACAAAAATAACTCTTGATCCGCTCTGACCCGCGGGTACCCACTGACCTAAAAGTCGACCCGCGGGTACCCGGGAGTCCGTGACCCACTTCCAACTCTGTGTGTGCTAAACATGACTAATTATGTATTTCAGGAAAAGAATTTAGGAGAAAGCCGTGATGTGGGGGTAGGGAGCCTTGCTCGGAAAATAAGTCTTATATACTATTATATTATTAATTATTTTTATTAAAATTTCTATTCGTATTTCTCAACAAAACAGTTTGCAAAGTTAACTACACGGTCTGCGTTTACCTGTATTATCGTTTTTTCGAGCTTTCAGCTCAAAGCCAGGGCCACGTTGCATAAAACCCTATTACTTCTTTTTGAGTCAGTAGTAATTACTAATGAAATATCCCCAGTAACCGTCAGGTGTCAGATGTGTATGAAAAGTTATTAGTGCCCGTCCAGTAAATTTACCCCTGAAATTTACTATTGAAATGCAACAGCGTTGCATAACAATTATTAGTCTGACTAAAGTGTCTGATCAGAAGTCTTTTACCATCAGTTTGTCTTGTGCCATGTTCTGCGGCATATAGTGTTCATATACTGTTTCCTAAATCAATTTGGCTAAAAAATATTGAAAACCCCCAAATTGATCGACAAAGCTGAGATCAACTGAGACTATGCCAGAATTTCTGAAAACTTTCAGAGCCAGCTTGTTGCAAATGGTCCACTTTAGCTTAACCAAATTAACAGAAAAGTCTGTACACGACGCTTTGTGTCAACCCAGTGTAACTTAGTTAGGACTGACTTTGAAGTTGGGATACCTCCTGGGGCTGGGACCTGTCGAGGTCTTGATAGCCTGGAGCTAGGAGAGTTAAGGCAAAGCGAAGACTCGTGCTTGGAGTGAACTGCTACTCTAATGAATTGATGATGATTGGGTGCAGGAAATCTAGGTCGAAATTAGAAAATTAAATTTAAGTAAATAAGATTTTAGTGTGCTAAACTTAGCAGAGATTAACGTTAATCAATAGTAATAACAACAACAGAGAACAACAATAATAATAACTTAATGGACTACATTTTAAAACGTGTAATAGATTAATATACGTTAATAGATACATTGGATGATACATTAATAGATTAGTTACCTAATTGAAACTTAGTAGTTTCGTAAATCGATCGTAAGTCGATATAGATTCAGTACATAAGATTTGCAATTACTTATTAGATTGATAGACATATAATAGATTAATTGATTAGCTAATTGGAAGTTAGCAGACTGAGGCTTACTCTGCTCAATCTTAAGTTCTGTGCACATAAAATCTAGAAGAATCGGCACACGTTAGCTCAAATGTACAAGTATGTACAATTGCGAAGCAAAATGTACAGAACTATGTACCTGTTGTCTTCTGTCTATGCTTGTATGACTAAAAACTTCTGAATGTCCTAATCACCATCAGATTGCAATCAAAAGCAGGTGTAGTTAGACGATATTTGACTTTTGACGAAGACAACTTTGGTCAGTAGCTGGCTTCTCTCCAGTGAGGGATTTCTTTAGGAAACTATAATCACATGATAGTGTGACCAAAGAATACAAAACGTCAGCACTCCATCGAGTGGAGCTTCTCGCACTCGAGTTTTAAAGGATTAAATTCGAAAGTGTTAATTTCAACTTCTTTAACTTTTTTACAGAGTTGAGCTTCTTAATAATTAGTACTCGAAAGGAGCCCAACAACTTAGTTTTAACATAGATAGTTTTAACTTCTTTAACTAGCTGTCACGAAGGTCCTAAGAACCAACAGGGGGCTAACAGGGCAAAAGGCATATTCTTACGCAACAGTTAATCGGATTAGAGATATTTTTCAGGGCGAGCTAAACGTAGAGTTAACAGATTGGATTTCGTTCAATTACAGGACAGTAACTCTTTTAACTATTAAGTGCTTAAAACCTTTTTGTGCTATTTTTGTTTCTTGGCCGTAAGCTGTTGGCCGCTCTTTAGCTATTTGTCAACATTGTTGTCAGCTGGAATTTACTATTTTCATTCGTCTACCGTGCTTAATTAGGCGTCAACTTAATTAAACTTTATTTCAATAGTACAATTTACAATTTACAATATTTGTAAAATAGCTTGTCCAAACATTTAGCTCCAACCCGCGATAACTCGGTAACGATAACGTTTAATTTTGCTGGAGGACCGCTATAAAGTGATGAGACGTTCACCGCCAGACAAATTTAAAAACTACGTTGTTAGCACTCTTAAAATTTGCATGCAATTAGCAAACTTAATCGTAAAATAACGCTAATAACGATAAAAATTGTCAACATCTAAGTGAAAATCTGTAGTACTGTATCTAATGTAACGTTTATACAGCAACATGTTTACGATATTATGCAGCAAAATTAAATTTTTCAACTCAGTTAACGCACAAAATCAGTAAATTTGAGTTTGGCCAGCACTCGGCCATTGCTCAGCCAACGGCCAACGACCAGCCAGTTGGCCGTTGGCCGGCCAACTGGCCGAGATTTTCTCGGCCAACGGCCAATGGCTTGGCCGGCCAATGGCCGGCCATTGGCCAGCCATTGGCCGCACCGGCCAATGCACAACACTATCAGAGTGTCCTTAGGGGGCCGCTAAACTTCATCTTTTGAAATCGTCAAACCGTTTCTAGTCACTACCGTGGCATAATTCCCAAGCTAGCTAGCTAATGAGCTCACTAGCTGTATGTTTACGTGTTGAAGCTCGAAAAGGGATAATACATATGAACTGAATCAAAGCAGTGCAAAATGCGTCATTAGAGAAATCCGAATCGGCCGTACTCTATCTTGTCATACTCTTATTATGTGCAAAGACAGCTAACCCGTCTGATGATAAGCAGGGATGAATGCTACGGGTTAAATGGTACTAGAGCTACGTCAAAGTCTACATAATTTACAATAATTGACGTAATTATCGCGACACATTAATTACCACATACTGAATTAAAATTGGGGCTACGGAGAATAAAGTATTACCTAAGAGAACAGCCTGTCACTGTAACAGTAGTGAAGATTTGATTAATAAAAATCGCTCCCAGAATTTTGGAAAATTGCCAAAACATTTGTGAAGGGCCCCCAACAAACAACTAACCAACACAAATTAATACAAACTTATTAGTTTTATTAAGTTTAATTAATTTAATTAGTATTAGTAATACCTGCCTGCTCTGAGCAAACCCACTAGCGTGGACGTCGGAACGTTAATTAACGTGGGCCGGCCTTAACGTGAATGAACAAAATGCTGAAGACACGAATAAAATGTGATTATGCAAATTAAGCTACTGAGAAAATAAACGTTTTTTGAACGAAATGAAGTTATGTAGTCCAATCTACCATGTTTACGATTGCTATTACGTATTGGTTAAACCATCATAGAACATAATCGCACGTAAGTATCCATGTTTTATTGCTTTAGTACTAAGACGTACTAACTCTTAAGTCGTTAACCTAAGTTCTACTTCCGTGCTTTATTTCATCATAAATCACGAAACCTTAGCGTAGATCACTGAAAATATACGAGCGAGAGTTAATGCTTTCTCCGACTTTTGAATGGTGTTCTAGTAGCATGACTTCGATTGAGCAAAAATAAAACTAGCTAGCATTATGTCTATTCGTTAAATGTTTGTACATAACGCCATTTCGAATCACGGTGAATACAAAGCACCCACATTACGTGATCGGAATAGGGGAGGGGGTTGAATCCCAGTAGTTCTGTCTGAAACAACAAGCAGGATATTCGGAGCCGGAAGATTCTTCCTGGTTCGCTGGTACAGCTGGGATGGATAATCCGGTTGCTCGGCCGGTGGGTGCTGACCTTCAACCTTTACAATCAGTTGATCAGGAGCCGGTGCAACAGCAGAGATCCGCGAGGTAACGTCGCCGTCCGTTGGCTTTCCTTCCCGGCCCAGATCAAGGGTTTGTCCGCCCAGATTAAGTTTCGAACTTTGGTTGGAGGCAAAACTGTCGTGTTTGAGAAATGTTATAAAATAAATAAAAAAGCTTCTTGAATAGATCCAACACGTTATTGGTATCGTAATCTGTTCGTAAATGGAATTGGTGTATAGCTAAGGTTGCTAACACGACACAGGAGATGTATGCAAAAGGGTTGTTGGAAGGTATGAGCTTAACTTTTCTAAAAGTATTGTACTGGCTACGCAGCAAAGGATATTTTGAGGGAGGTAGCTTGAATGTTTGACTAGGCTTCGAGGGTTATTGAAATCTGTTTGCTTTCACCAAGGAATGTTTTGAAGCTAGTGTGAATTAGCCCGTATGACTTGAAAGTCATTGATTGTCGGTACTCTTACTGGTGAATCAAACTGTTGATCGATTGAATTAGATTTCGACTGGTCTCATTATACTTCTTGGTGAGAGACAGACTGACGATGATTGGTGACTGTCAAAACGTTTTGCAAAACTGTAGTATGTGTTAAGCATATTATGCAGTTGACAATTGAGGGTTCTGACGAAGTAGGCTGTTATCTGCGCATGCGCAAAAATAGTGGGTGTTTTTCCCGCAGATCAAACATACACGGTTTCCAGTTTTGAATAGATACCCGTTCCCTATAAAAAATTACTGTGGCAATAAATAGGCTAAAGTCCAGAAAAGTACTTAGGTATAAGTGTTCGTGAGTTGAAATTATAGACAGACAATTATAGTAAGTACCAGGCACACATTAAATTCGTCAGGAGGGTTTATACAAAGTCTAGCTAGATCTTGAAAAGACACTAGAACAGTACTACTTTTACAGTAAGCTTACAGATAAAATTATTGAATATTTATATCTGTCTTGGATAAGTTGAAACACCAATTAGCTTTGTTATTTCGGCAGTTAATGATTGTGGCAATTATGTGCCAAGACTAACAAGACACTCCTGTAACACCGTTTTTATATAAATTTATGTACATCAAGAAAATGAGGTAAGCGAGGACTAGCTGGCGAATCCACGAAGGATACATGGCACTAATCATAAAGAAATAATGAAAAACGCCCGCCTGCCTGCAGTCACGGCAAAGCAAAGCCTTAGTCCGAAACAGGAGCAAACGAAACAAACCGCGCCCATTGGCTCTATCCTGTTTCGGACTGCAGGTAGGCGTTTTTCATTATTTCTTTATAGATAAATTTATCTAGCCAGAATACTTTAGCACAATTATGAAGTTAAATCAAAGCCGATACTGAAAACAGTAAAAAATGCTGGAAAATAGGAAAGTTTCTCGAAACGAAAAATACAGCTAGCAAAAGTTGGAACACAACTTCAGTGGAATTACAGTTGACCATTCAAATAATGCGTCGATGTTTCTACTTCTGTTTGGGTTTGGTTTCAAATATGAACCTTGATCCCCACCTCACACCCGAATTTTTGGGTCTACGGCGCTGGAGTGACAACCCTTTTCTTCTTTTATCAGTTATCATCTCGTATACTCCCAGAACCTGTTGGTCTCAAATTAGCAAAAATGTTTGCCTAATCCGGAACTCGAAACGTTTGCAGTCAGACTTGCTGTTCGATCAGCGCAGTTGTGCTACTCTACTCAAAAACTCTAGAACAGCTTTTTTATAAAACTGGGTGCCGTTTCAAAAGATTCTCCTAAGTCTGCTCCTAAGCCGGACTTAAGAGCGCTCCTAAGCTTAGGAGCGTCTTTTGAAACGCCCCACTGACCCCCAGATCGAGAGGCACCTACCTGATTCGATGCTTGGCAGAGCCAAAAGTGTTATCAAAACCATTTGCTTGGGACCACTTTTTACGCTTAATTGGAAGTAAATCTTTCGTTTTGCAAAAAGTTTACACACTGGCTTTGCCTGGTAGGTAGAAATTTGCCCACCTCCGACTCTCACACTCACACAATAGTAAGCAGTAACTAAATCGATAGTCTATTATAGCTACATAGCTTACAATTAGAAATAGCTTATTCCATTATTTTTATTTTATTTTATGTTTAAAACGTAAATTAGGTTAGGTTACCTTAGGTTTGTGAAATTGCTCTCCATGTTTTCTTGTTTCAGCATCCGAAGATGGCGGTTGTTCTAAACTTTGGTCCTTCGAACTGGTTCCAGGATTGGACGTCAAATATTCGAAAATGATTTTCCGTGAATTTTCCGAAAGCACTGTCGGTGAATGTCTGGCCTCCTGTCAGAAGGAATCGAATTGTCGGGCAGCGATTTTCAATCGAAAAACAACCGAATGTCGACTGAGTCAGATTTCACGATTTTCAGTGCGGGATGATGCGAAATATTTCGTGGAAAATTCGGAAGTCGTCATGTACGAAAATAACTGTCATGAAGGTATATACGGGAATTAAGGAATTCGGTAATTAGTTAAATGTTGAATAATTAATACCAACTTTCATTTTCTTCGTCACGTTCTTCGCATACCATCTGTTTTGACTTAAGATTTATTGATTGCTTTGGTGAAAGGAGAGTCTATAATGAAAGAACAAAATTTCAACAGTTATTCACTTAACATTTAATTAAACCCATTTAATTAATTTGACTTAGGTATTTATTTAATACTCGGAAAAAGGTCGGAAATTCTGCACTTCATAAAGGTGCTTGCTGGGGAAACATTTTGGTTTTGTACCAAACCAAAAATTTCGGAAAAAATCGCTTCTATCGGAATGGACCCCTTGACCTCTGACCCCCCAGACAATTGCCGCAACGGATCTTTCATATGAATTGAGCTAAAGCCGGAATCTGAGTTCCACAAAATCTATAACGTTTACAAGACTCTGTAGCAATCGGAAATCTGAAAACTGTACAAATATTCTGTACACTAAAATGAGCAATTTGAGTTTTGTTAAGATTAGAAGCATGTGTATATATAATTCTACATTAATGCTATTCCTTTGTTACATGAAACAAAGCGCGCGAGTTTGGCCTTTGTTAAGACTATGCCGTTTGGTTAGTGGCTCTGAAGATAATTAGTGCACCATCTATATCAGTGATTTAAGTCACGGAGATTAGGAAAGAATCGAAGATAAGCAAGATCCAAAACATTTTAGTGAATAATTATGTCAGGATTGTTCCCCCCTCCCTTAGTTGTTGCTGAGCAGCACAAAACTTTGCACTCGGTTCACTAGTTAAGAACAACTATTTAAGCAATTAGGCTAATGATTTTTCAGTTCCAGTCGGCTACAGTTTGCAGCTTAATCTTAGTCTAGAAGCATCGTTTCAATGATAGATTGTTTCGATCGCAAAGCACAAAAAGCACAAAGCACAAAGCACAAGAGCACAAGTTAAAAATGATGGATACACCCATTTCTGGTTCTAGAGCTAACAGATCAGTGTCACTTTCTGCTGCGAAGTGGAGAAGGAATTACGACTATGTTTGACGAAATCGTAGACAACGTTGTCAGAACGGACGACTGTAAGGTGGGTTCTTAGTTAGTCAGTTAGAGCTACTTGAAGCCGGTTGAACCTAATTGAAACAAATCCTGGATTTTTATGTGTCCCCCATAGGATACTCCCTGCAGTTCCTCACTTTTTACAGAAAGCAAACTGCCATATTTCACCTAAACTCGAGAATTAAATTAGCGATCATCCCTGGATAATGCAGGTAGTCCAAGTGAAAACTAGCCTTTGTGAAAAATTTTACAAATCCAAACAAATGAGCGCTCAAGAGATGCGGCATTTATGGCACATGGGCGACGGATTTTGCAGAAACCTATGGTTACCGACATTTTACAACAAAGCTTTTATTGCATATACAACATCAAGTAGAGTAGAGTTGCTACCGAATTGTACAAGACCTCTTAAAACTTTAGATTATTACCAGACTATTTTAAGGATATTAAATTTAATGATTCCGTGAGAATTTTAAATTTTAAGTAAAATTGTCATTATACAATTTTAAGTCAAATCTATGACATTAAGTCAAATTGTCAACTTTACATTTTACATTTAAGCTCTGCCTGTAAGAGTTTACAAATTCACACTTAAAATCAGTGTGGGTTCGATTCCTACATCATGCCTGATGTTTTCCGGATTTGACGTGTTCTAGTGCCACGACTTTATATTTCCGCTCATTAAGGTACAGCGTGTTTCCACAGAGGTTTTGAAGTTGAATAGAAACCTTTTGTTTCCCTTTCCAGCAGACCATAACTGTGATTTGAATGGATTTCCAGCCGGCGCCTTGACAACACTGACATCGTTTACGTCACTGCACTAAATAGTTATAAACCAGACCTTAACTACTTCAACTCTCTTAATCCGCATAGATACGGCTATGTTTCGCCAACCGTCGTTTTCAGCTAGTACAGGACGTCGCGGAATAAAAATGTCGAAAAAAAAGGAATCACTAAAAATTTCTGAGTATATATTATCCCTTTAGTACCGGATGGGCCATATGGCCCAATTGGCGACTTTCGACATTTTATTTTTTGGGACAGGGTTATCGGTTGGCAGTCTGGGCATTTGTCCCTGTTTTGTTCAACACGTCCACCCTATTTTGGCAGAATATTGCTTTTGAAAATGCTGGAAAAGTCTAGTTTCTATAGCCATCTGCCGACAATGAAAATTTTGACGATTTTAAGCCCTGTTCGAGCGCTGCATTCAAACGAATGACCAGAGCCGGCTGTGTAGTTCTCGTAGGAAAAGTCGATAGCAGACATGTGCAGGAGGGGAAATTTTGGGGTTTTGGATTTTTCCGGTTTTTTACCGGAAAAATCTGGATTCTGGGGGGTGAGGGACCCGTCTGGGGGGATGAGCTCAGGGCTGGGGGGGGGGGTGAAACCCCACCTCAAGCACACGTATGGTTGATACGGGAGGTGATGCGCATTAAAATGACGTATAGTTTACTCCGTCTCCGAATCAACGCCTAGAAATCAATTAGTTGCATTTTTGCAATGAAAGTTTTAGTAAAATTTGTACTTTTCCCGATCTTGACGGCTTCTAACTTTTCTTGGTGCATCGGGGGACCCTTCAATGCTTCAGAAATTTAAAGCAATTAATTCTCTATCGATTGGTGGCAGTCCATCTCTCTAGGTGCTCCCAGTAAAAATGGCAGCCAAAAAAGTGAAATCAGTCATTTTCAACTGTTAGTCCTGAGGAAATTCAGGCATTAAAGGGTTAAGTAGGAACTCTGGTAAGACCAGTATTTTAGTCGCTGGCAAGAGGAGTACGTATAGTTTAAAATGAAACAGATTGAACAAACCTTAGTCCCGCGTCAGTAAAAACCATAAACTTTTAAGGGTTCTATTTCGAAATTAGCAAAACTGGCAAAGGTTTCATAGTTTTGGCCAGAAGACATTGAAAAATGACTTAGCAATTTTAAAGAAAAAATTGCAAATTGCTATTTAGTTCAACTTTTGGTAAACATCGCTGAGGAGTCTACCCTTTTTACCGTTCTGAACCTTTTCCTTCTCGCAAAGCGTCCTCTCAGTTCGGTTTGGGAAGGGGTCTGCTCACGCCCCCCCCCACTCCATTCCGCCACGTTATCCTATGATAGTCATACGCTTTTGGGGCGGTCAAAAATGCAAGACAACAAGGTCTAATAGGCAAAATCATTTTTCAGAATTTTGAATTTCTGGAAAATCTGGTAAAGCCTAATTGACTCGGTTCTTTCTTCTGACAAGCACCCCTACACTTCATGTTAGTGCTGTCCACAGCATCAATGTAAGCCCAGCGTGTTTCTGAATTAGACTTGGGTAACTTAGCTGCAATTTAAAGGTAATAGGTATTTCGGTATTAAAGTTATCTTCAAATTTTTCACAAAAGTTTTCACTTTGTACATAACCACTCTTTTAGCCATGACTCAAATCTTGGCATCGGATGGCCTCTGCTTCAAGGCAACAGCTGTCCAGCCGCTAGGACATTATTTTTCCTAATTTCCTATCCACAAATGTCAAAATTTAATGATTCCAGTTGACGTAAACCTTGCTTAAAATTAGCCTAACCGTACGTAGTTTCCGAGGAAATTCAAAACCTTAAAATTTCTTGTAGTCTCCGTTTCCATTTTTGATCAAGGAAAATTACTTTTAATTGCAATACTACGTTTTGATATAGGAATTGTGTTTTGGTTGTGTGTCATAGTTGTTGTGGACTTCATAGGGACTACTACTGGCCACTCTGAAAACGCGTCCACAACAATTTTTGATTAAAGAAAATTACTTTTAATTGCAATATTACGTCTTAATATAAGAAACTGTAATTTACTGTAATGTATAAAATAGTCTTATATGGGGAATTTAAGTTCAAATAAGTCACGAAAAGGAATTCGCTAAGGTAGAATTAAAAGAATCAATTAAAGTTTAATAAATTTAGAAAAGCGAACATAGGCTAGAATTGGAAAAAAATTAGAATCAGGCTGGAATTTAATAAACAGAATTTTGTTAAACTTTCCTACGCCATGACGGAGCCGTGACCGGATTTGTAAAGGCGGGAGGGAAATATCACAGGCTATATTACAAGGGGACTGGTTTATTACACTGATTTCAACCTTTCAGAGTTCACACTAATAGCACGGATCCTTAACATTTGAGTGATCATGAATTTACAGTGCAGAGTAAACATTTGTACCCACTGAACGTGCAAAACCAACGGAAAGTCACCTTTCCCCGATTCACACTAGGCAATAATTGCCGGCAATATGATTACCAACAGATTGCCCATTTATTGCTGGTGTGAACTGTTTAAAAATTGCCAACATATTGCTCTCAATCAGCAATCTCTGCTACGACAGCGAGCAAGCTTTGAGGCAATTAAACATGTAAATACAGGCTCCTACAGATTGCCACTAGACTATAATCTTAAATTTCCCGCTATATTGTCGGCAATCATGGTGATGTAGTGTGAACGGGCGAATTGCTGGCAATGTTGTCATTGCTCCTATGTTGCTGGCAACTAAAGTCTGACCAAAAATTCTTGCAACCGAACGGTGAGCGCTTGTCCTGAGTTAACCTTTGGAGTTAGCCTGTATAAAGTATATATTTTTAGAAACCTCAGGAGGAGGAGGAGAATCCGGCAAAACCATCATATCCGGTCTATATCCGGTTACTGGATGCCAAATCTATAAAAATGTTTCAGATTCGGAAAGACAATGCTAATTCATTCATACTCTAGCACATTGGTCCTTGGCCCAAGACATCTCCGAAAATCCGGTCACAATGAAAAGGTTCAAAAAAAGTTATATTGCGTGCGACAAAGCTAAGCGTATGGGATCAAATCGCATATCCGGTTTAACAATTACACAAAACAAGCAAAATCAGCATGTTTTTAAAACGCTATCATTCAAAAATTACAGCAGATATGAAGTAATTTGAGGTTGATGCTTGTTAGGGATAGACAAAATGTCATTTTAATGAAATGATTTGACTTCCGGACCAACCGGATACTGAGATAATAGCCCATGAAATCTCAAATTTCAAAGCTCAGAACCGGAAATCGACCGGATATTCGATTACTTTGACACCGGTAAAATGAAAGTAGCCCCCAAATATTCATTGTGCCAAAAACTAACGTTTTTTATCCGCGATTCCGAGCACCAGACCGGAAAAAACCGGGTTTTCCGGTTTTTTCGCAACGGATACTACCATAAATCACGCAATTTTGGTCCAAATTGGACAAAACTTCTTATATAGACTAATTTCGACCCGCTGAATCTAAAAATTTAATCAGCGAAACTGTACTACCTACCCATCTTCCTGTACAGTTTTTGTGACCTAGACATCCGGTTACCGGACATAGATCGGATGTGACCGGATTTTCGGAGATGTCTTGGGCCAAGGACCAATATGCTAGAGTATGAATTAATTGGCATCCACTTTCCGAATCTGAAGCGTTTTTATCGATTTGGCATCCGGTAACCGGATATAGACCGGATATGATGGTTTTACCGGATTCTCCTCCTCCTGAGGTTTCTAGAAATATATACTTTATATAGACTAACGTCAAAGGTTAACTTAGGACAAGCGCTCACAGTTCGGTTCCAAGAATTTTTGGTCAGACTTTAGATTGCCTGCAGATTGCCTAGTGTGAACCGGGCTTTAGGTATCCAATAAAAATTGAAAACTCCAACCAAGTATGCACGGGGAGCCTTGTAGAGCGAGCTATTAAATAGTACAGGCTTTTGTTGCTAATGGTCTGAGGCAAGTATTTTGGAAAAATAACACAAAACAGAGACAGAACAAACACCCGCGCTGAGTGCAAATGAATGAAATCTGATTATTTGAGAGTGTGCTAAATTAATTTCCAATCAGCCTGCAATGGAAGGCTGCTAAATGAGTTAGCTAGAACATTGACTAAGCCAACGTCACTAGCACAGCAGTAAGTAATTGTTATCATCATTCATGAACAAAAGGAAAAATAGGATTATGGTTTTGAAATTGTCAGAACTAATTTACTGCCTACGCACATTATGTCCTTGTAGATCGGAAATTTGTTTTTCAACAAATCCCTTTCCTTTTGTCATTGGAAATTCACTGGTAAGCCAACGCACAGCAGGCTTACAGTAAAGTAATTGAGCGTTTAACCAAAGCCTTATCCGACAGTTAATAAAAACCAGTTGGTTTGGTTTAAACCTATGCAACTCGTCGAAGAGCTAAGCTAAGTCACGAACAAGAATTTGTATGGGTATTTCTGAACCTGTCTGTGGAAAAACTACTTTCTTCTCTCACTGCACAAGTGTAAAGATTCGGCTCCGCCGGGAATCGAACCACGGACCTCCCGAACTGCAGTTAGGCGTGCAACCACTACACCACGGTGCCAGGAGAGAAGAGCACATAACTTCTATATCATTGGTGCTCTCTGTACACAAGTATACTTTATAGCACACCTTAGCGGCGTGCATTCACTGATTTGCACGCACGCTGCACTGTGCATTATCATTTATATGCACAGTCAACACACAGTTAAAGTTGATCTGTATTCAAGTATGGTAACCTTGCAACAAGAAGACATGAAACAATGAAACTCACTGTCGCAAATGTCATATCCTACGATTGCAGGTTAAATTCCTAAAATTCAAATCTTCTAGATTGCACACTTTTGTGCTGTCTTTTCAGAAACGTAGTCTAGAAATTAGCATAATGTTATTTACGTATAGAATCGAATGAAATGTCATGCTACCTCTAGCCCTATTCACTTGCTAGAAGAAGTGAACGCCCATGAAATGACGTACTTTCTCCAAACCCACCCACAAATTAGCATTTACTTAACGTTTAATTAAAGTCTGAGCTAAAGACGACGAAATTCCTGAATTAGAATCATATGGAAATCAGGAAAGGGGAAACCTCTAGAAATTTGAGCCATCAGGCAATTACACCTCGGCTAGGACAACTTAGAACTAAAAAGTTTAGTTCAGAGGGAAAGGAACTCCCATTAAGTACTAGATCAGATCGATACTTATTGATTAGGTGCTTTCGCCCGGTTTAAAAGTGCCCCAACTGTTAAAACTGACGTAAAAAGTAAAAATCGTCCGGGCGCTTGGTTCAAGGACCAAATTACGATTATAAAAGTGAAAATATCGCAGCACTTTTTAGAGCAAAACTTAGCCAATTTAGCAAAACAGAACAGTTTTCGATGCCAACGTACTGATCGAGCTATTGTTTTATCCTTTATTTATTCGTGTTTGATCAATTATCAACCAATTATCAATCAATCAATCAATCAATCGATCAATCAATCAATCAATCAATGAATCTGTCAATCAAATTTGAATTCGTTTATCGCTTAGGCAGCACTCAAATTGATCTAGTTGAAGTCCAGTTGAGAAAACTTCCCTACACTGCTGTGTCACCACTCCAAGTACTTAGATGAGACACATGTCACTGCAATTACTCCCTGCTTTTCCAATTTCTATTTTAGGAGCTTTGCCTCAACTCGGAAGAGCTGACGTGCAGATCATTCACTTTTGACAGGTCGCTTAGACGGTGCTTTCTGAGTCACATGTCAGTGCTCACGTCAGCAGACAGCACCGACGACCCCGCACTGGTCAGGCTCAGCCCCAGTCTTGAAATGGGTGACGTGGACGACTGCGTTTCCTGTAAGTGGAAAATAGAAATGGAAAAAGAAATACTGAAAACGGGGAAAACTGTGTCAACTTGCTCTCTCCTGTTTTGAACTAAGGCTTCGCAATTTTGTGGTAGTTTCCGTCTTTAATTGATTACTGCTTTAGGGATCCGGCTGCCAAAGGACACTTACCTAATTTCTCTTAGAGCTTAGGGCCTGTTCCAGAGTTGGAGCCGGGTCCGGGTACCCGCGGGGACCCGCGGGTACCCGCGGGCCGGGCCGGGTCCGGGTCCAACTTTAGGACCCGCGGGTCCGGGTACCCGCGGGTCCGGGTCCGGGTCCAAAATATTGAAAAAACTTGATTTTGGTACATTCAGGAATGCTAAAACATTATAATTTGTTGTTTTTCTAAAAAAAGGTTGGTAGAACATTGTTAGGCCTTGAGATAGAATGTTTAGTAGTTTCCTAGATACAATGCTTAGTTGTCTAGCTGAGGTCTTTCTAATTTATGTTGCACTGCTGGGCTAGTAACAGAATAACTCGAATTGATAAGTTAGTATAAGATTTTGCAATGCACGCAAAAGTAAATCTAGTAAACAAGCTCAAGGACATTGTTTTAAAATACAAGCCACCAAAAATTCTTTCACCTTCTTTCCTCCAGAGCAATCCTTAGTCATCCGAAGGACACTCTCTCACAGTGACTCTGGACGCATGACAAAAAACTGCTACCAATATCCCATACTAGCACTCAAATCATATAAAACTTGTCGTAAAGCGTAAAATAAATTTACCTAAGCTTATCGCAGGTTTTATTCATAACTGGGCTAGCTGCTGTGAAACTTAAGACTGCAGTGAAATTTCAGAATACAGTAAAGGTTTGAAATGCAAACTGGTTGTTTTTTTGATCCGGGTACCCGGATCCGGGTCTGGACGGGTGCGGGTCCGGCCCAACGGGTCCGGGTCTGGGCCGGGCCTGAAATTTTGGACCCGGAGCCAACTCTGGCCTGTTCACGCCCTAATTAAAAGAGCAGAGTTTAAACTTTTTAACCCCGTTAACTCGGCAAGCGAGCTAAAATGAACTTTTTAACTCTTTCAACCCTGTGTGCGAAAAGGGTTGGTTTAATTTCAACTCTTTTAACTCGTGTAAGTGGCTGAGAGAAAAGGTCCTGAGACTCGTTGATAACGAAAGCAATAATACAATCAGTTTAGAAAAGGTTCGGCCGGGCTCTCTTGTCGATGTCATCAACAAACATCCAAAATTGCTTCCACAAAAGGTTAAGAAATGTGTCTAGAAGGAATAAATAATGGCCCAGAAAAGCTTCAAGACTAATGTTTCCAACTATGTTCCCGCTTCGACGAAGTTTCCCGCTACAATAGGTTTTTTCCGTTTTTGATGCCTACCTAATAACGCCCAAAAATGCTGGTTTGAAAGTTTGCAAGTCTCCAGAACGAGCGAGACTCATTTTTTCGCTCAACAAAGTTTTGGAGAAATTGCTTCCACCAAGCAGCTACAAAGCCCGTAGTTAGATTACGTTACAGAACGCTGACTGTACAAATGACCTAAAGCTGTACGTGTCAGTGCTCAAAGTGCTGAGTATATAAGTATTGCACAGCCAATAATAATTAAATATTGATAAATGGCATAATTAGTGCCTCAGGCGATTCTCCTGACACTAAAGTCTGGAAAAAGTATGAGTATGAAAAGTATGAAAAGTATAAAAAGTATGAAAAAGAAAAAGCATCCAATGAGCTGCTAATCACTTTTTATTACTTCTCTGCTTTATAGTCAAGATGTAAAGAGTAATTCCTGTTTAGTAATCCTGTGGGCTCGCCTTTAGCCTTTAACGACCAGCCTTCAGCATGCAACTTAATAGAAACTAGCAAATAACATGCAAATTAGTAAATCCTGAACAAGTAGGCTCCTAAAAGGAGCAGTATCTCGACGCACGCCTAGCTATCAAGCACATAGCATTATCGATAATTCTTTGTTCAAACAACCGAAATCGGGAATTTGTCAGAATTTTCAGAAATCGAGAATCGAAACCTTTCAAATTAGTGTTTGCTAAGTGCTCAAAATGGGTGTTGTCTGTTGTCAAGAGTACATAATAACTAAGAGTGTGACAAGCGTCCCACTCTTAGTTATTAGGCTGCAGACATCATCTGCACAATAACGGCCTACCCCCCCACAACTGAGTACCTGGTGACCCCCCACAACTGAGTACCTGGTGACCCCCCCACAACTGAGTACCAGGTACACAATTGTGTACGAGCACTCGCTTGTATGTTTACATGTTGAAGCCAAAAATATTCTATCGGCAGCTGGCCACTTTTTAGCTTCAACATGTAAACATACAAGCGAGTGCTCGTGCACAATTGTGTACCTGGTACTCAGTTGGGGGGGGGTCACCAGGTACTCAGTTGTGGGGGGGGTCACCAGGTACTCAGTTGTGGGGGGGGTCACCAGGTACTCAGTTGTGGGGGGGGTCACCAGGTACTCAGTTGTGGGGGGGTCACCAGGTACTCAGTTGTGGGGGGGGTCACCAGGTACTCAGTTGTGGGGGGGGTCAGCCGTTATTGTGCAGATGATGTTTTCTGCTTGATAACTAAGAGTGTGACGCTTGTCACACTCTTAGTCATTATGTACTCTTGCTGTTGTGTATTGAGAACTTTAACCAAATTCACTCGCTTAACAGATGCGATTGACTTTTGTAGAAATCGGCATTTTAAGGCATTTTTTAAGTGTTTTCCAAAATGCTGCCATAGTTTCCACGAGCATCGCCAGTTTAGAACTGCCAGCAAGTTACAGAAGCTAATTAGCGTATTTAGCATGTTGAATTTTTACAATTTTAGATGCAACCAAGAGTTGCAAAAAATTGTTGCCCTGCATAATAGTTGCAAATAGTTGCCTTGCAAAAATGATATTCTGAAAAGTACAAAAAGCAATCTAGTACCCCGTTCATTATGACTATAATTGGAATGTTGACTATAATGTGACTATAATGTGACTATTATTGAATCCAGAACATTCCAGTAATATTTTAAAAAAATGAAATTTGGGGAAATCACTGGCTAAACACGGATCCATTTACAGGACCCCTCCTTACAAAAACGTGAACAGTTACTTGGAACAACGTTGAATAGAGGGTGTAAAGTTCACTTCTGAAGATCTTAGTTTGCTTCATGCTAGAAATGAAAGAGCTATCTCACCTTAGGTGAGACAAAAATGGTTGGACTTATTTGCATTAGTGTTATCATCGCATTGCAGAGTATTGCAATTTATTGCAGTTTTAATATAATTTCAGTTCGACTCCGCTGTAAGCCTGACAGTATGGTGATTCAGAGCTCAGCCAGACGCCTGTTCAATGGCAAAGTATCGACTCGCAACTCCAATCAATCGATAGCAGCCTGTGATCAATTGATCAGTGATCAATACGATTTTCAGACCGCAATTGATTACAATCAGTGCGGAACACAAGTTAAGGTACACTAAGTTTGCGCAACACAAGTAAACTTGTCGTCTCAATTTAGAATTTTCAGTAAACGAAATTTCTGTAATCAATAGAAACCTGAAAATCTGAAATCTTAAAGTTGGTGTGGTGAATATTGTGTGGTGAATAGTGTTTTCTAATATTTTGAGACTCGTATTATTTATTATCACGTATTCGTACAATAACTGTATGCAACTTAGTCGTTAAGATATGCAAAATATGCATGTCAAATCTTAGTGGCCAAGAAAAATGAAACTTTACAAAAACGAATATTTTTTATAATTTTAATTTTTATATTTTAGGACAATGGTGAATATTCGAATGTGATTTTTGTCAAGTATGGAGACGGAAAGCTGGTCACATTTCGTGATCGATTGCTTCGATTGATCTGTAAGATCATATCGACCACGGATTTGCAGGTCACCTACAGACTGAGAGTGTATAATGTTTCTGAGTAAGTAACTTAAATACTACTACATTACTTATGTGTCAATAAACTGCTTATTATCCTTAATCGTTAATTGCTTAATTAAATTATCACCCTAGCAAAGTTCACTCTTTGAAAAATTGTAAAAATCAGTTAAAAACCTGAAGATTTCGGAATTTAGGGCCCACAAATTGGACCACTGAATTGAACGAAAGATCACAAACCATGTCTAGGACTTGATGCTGTAAATTCATCTCGTAGCGCAACATTTTTGTGTGTCTTGCTGGATGGCTCTCAACTATCACTAAACATGTGTTAAACATAGGAAAGGATACATACATTTGAGACATGACTTTCACTTTCACATTCACCATTAGAATGCAAGACTGGAGTCATGCCACCCTCAATAAAGTGGCATTTGGTTTACTTTCAGTTCCAATTCTCTCCTAGTCAGTGGAAGTGCCATATCTCCCTCCTTCCAGCTGCGCATTCTGGACAGCTCTCTGCAGCCGGTCACCGAAGTCAGCATCGGGGACTATGGCTTTCTGGAAGTCCTGGTCCAAGAACCCATAGCTGGTAATATGCAAATCGGGCACTCAGGCACGCCTTAAGACTTTACTTATGTAAGACTAATAGCGACAGCTGTCCCAGGTTTAAATGATTAACACAAAATTTTGACCTGGTTCCTAAAAATTGCAATTAGCGGTTTTGACCTAATTACTGCCGTGGTGACTGTTTCATTTAATCTCTTCAATTGTTTGAGATCTGTCTGATAAGCAAACAGCACATTGGACGTAATTTTACGTCTTGCAATTGTCTTAAATCTGACACTTTTATTTAGAAGCGACTATAATAAACATTTTACGTTCGAGGAGTAGTTTGATGAAATTCCTAAGACGTAAAATAAGCCGACTTCAATTGGACTCGAATTAATGAAATAATAAGTTTGGTTATAAGTTATATTTTCAGCGGTATTCTTAAAAGCAGGTATATTTGTATGTATGTTCGTATGTAGTTCATCAAATCTACAGAACAATTAGGTTTACTTACATAACTTTACATACATAATAATTTACTACTACATACATAATCATTTACTAAGAATACAATATTGGAATTGGAAAATTGGAAATTGGAAAATTAAGAAATTGAAATTAAATTAAGAAATTAAAAATTAAGAAATTGGATCCTCAAAGTGAATGCAGTGAGATTTCCAGAAGATTTAAAGGATAAGCAGATTTCAGAATAGTTATGAAATTCTAACAAATGACAACAAAAAATTATTTCTAATCTCATTCAGTCGAAGTTATGAAAATAACTAATCCAATCTAATGACTGTCAAAGCAGTGTCTGCTAAAACAAATTAATTTCTGCCGAAAACTTGTAGAAAACCCAGCACGGTAGATTCCTAACAGAAAAATAATGAGTTGAAAATTTGCTAATTTCATTTCTGTTGCTGAGAATAGTTCCGCGTTTTATTTGTTAGTCCCAAGAGTACATAATAACTAAGAGTGTGACAAACCATTAATTTCAGCTCTAATCTAGCAGAACAGAGCAGATGAGAAACACGAATAGTCCACCCACTGCCCGGTTTTTCTGGCACGCAGCAAACTGCAAACTTGTAGTGGCTGTAGGTTCTGGTCGGTCGTGAGTCATTATGCTTGTGCTAGTACGCTGGTGTGAGGCAGAGTTGAAAATAGAATCGACATCAAATTCTATTTCAGAAACTGAATCCGAAATGGGAATTCAGTTGCCGAGCATTGTGGCCGTAGATGACGAAGGAAACCTCAAAGTGGATTTGTTTGATGAAAACGGGTAACTCAAACTTAGACTCAGACTTAAAATTCTTGACACGTACTTTTCATTCTTGCCAGGTCAGCGTTTTAGCCTAATGCTTCTCCTAGGGTGTGCGGCTAAGACAACATGAAATAAGCCCGACGGCACGTTTTGGATTAAAACAGGGATTTCCCCCAAAAAACCTTTCCCTAATCTGAAAACCTATTAGATATTGAATTAGACCTCGGGTTAAGAAGAAGAGCGTTAGTGGGAGCTTGCTGAGTGGATTTATTTTTGTTGACTTGCAGGATTTTGCATTTAAGGGTTTTTAAATCCACAAACCCACCAGGTGGGATGGGCGTGGCCATTCGGAAACTACTCATCGAAGTTGCAGTTATCCACATTTTTACGCTAAAGGAGAACTGCAGTCAAAATGGCCAGGCTAAATAAAATCTGATTCAATTCGCATTCATTTTCGTTTTCATTCCGATACAACGAAACAAAATTCCTACTCCCGGCCCGGTACTCCTTGAGCAGGGTACTATTACTATACAACGTACTTATTACTGTTATTAATTATTAATTATTATTGTTAACTATTAATTACTAATTATTAATTATTAAATTAAATTACTACTATTGCTACTATTAAAGAACGTACCTATTACTACGTACTTTAACAATGAAGAAAAGTAAGCAGCTATTATTAAGCGCATTACACTGCGTATTATGCTCCTATAAGCAAATGTTTACCTTGTTCGAGTCAACGGTTGGAATGCTTACGGCTTAGAATAGACGAAAGTGTCCCATATTCGGCTCTTTTTTCGTGCTAGGGAAACCTTTGTTGTGCCCATTGCAGGTGTTCACTGGATGACAGCATTGCAACAAATCTGGAAAGAGTTGGTAACAATCTGATTCGAGCCAAGATTAAGTTCTTCAGCTTTCAGGACTCACGTCAGGTCCACTACAAGGGTCTGGTGAAGCCTTGCTGGAAGGACTGCAAACAGGTGCCAAAGTGATCCACTAATTAACTAATTTAATTATTATATGTTTAATTAAACAATTAATTTAGAGAATGAAAGGACTGCACAAGCACACTGGTCAGATATTAAAGGATAATATTGAATTAAAACATCCATTTTTAATTAGGGCCTTAGGGCGAGGGGTGCTCCCAGTTCTAGGCATTACTGCAATTTCGGTGGAGGGGGTCAGCATCTGAAGATAACACATACTTTTATTATCTTCGCACACACAACTGGGTACATTTTGGGTCAGTACAAATCCTGGAAAAATTTATCATTAAGGAGATTTTTCCCATTGACCCATTTTTCACTTTTTCATTTTTCATTTTTCATTTTTTCATCATTTTTTTATCATTTTATAATTCTTGAAGCCTATCACAAAAGTCAGATTAACATAACCCCTAGGTTCTGCGCCGAAGCATTCTTCCTGATGTAATCAATAGTGTGAAAAAGGTTGAAATCAGGATTGAAAGATGTGAAGAAAAGTGTCCAGGGAGGGAATCGAGCCGTCGAGCTTTGGCTTAGAAGTAGCACGCTTTACTATCTGCGCCACACCCCCGGACAGGGATATTGCATTATTACACTGATTTCCACCTTTCTGGGTTGCTGATATTTAACAATATCATGTCCTGTATTCTGAACGGCAGGGATGGAAACTGGGTCATTATTTCTGACCCACGACCCACTTGACCCATACGCAAATTTGACCCAGACCCAAGGCGACCCATGAAATTTGAAAATTCCGTGACCCAGACTCAAATGACCCAATTGTTTTCGTGACCCAGACCGCCAGACCCAGCTGACCCAAGAATTATCGTGACCCAGACCCAAATGACCCAATAAAATAACTCGACCTTAACTGACTTAACATTATCCATTTGTGAAGTGGTTTTGAAACGCCGTAAAACTTTCTTGACTTTTGAACTTGAGTAAGAGGTATACCTATACATATGCACCTATATGTATAGTTTGTAGGATCGAAGCTCCTCAATCTTGTCATGTTCATTCTTTTTCAATAATAGTTATTTTACGTGAAAGATCTGATTGGTTGATGTAGCAAAATATTTAAAATTTTAAAAATCTATGGAAGTGTACATGGCTTTTGTTACGTGAACCGGCGAAAACGTAATGGCCGGACAAGTCACAGTTAACTCTACTGATTTCCGAGAAGCAATACTAAATTCATTTTTAAATTCGCGCCGAAGGCGCGAAAAATTTTTTAGCAGCGACAGTTTTACGTAATTGGAACAGTGCCAGATCTTCGAATTTGAAATTTGGCAGGACCCTGTGACCCAGACCCAAAATGACCCAATAAAAATTGCTGACCCAGACCCAAAGTGACCCACAGGCAGCTTGACCCAGACCCACCCTGACCCAAACGGCTTACAAAATTGATGACCCAGTGACCCAAGCAAAAATGGCGACCCAAACGACCCATGACCCAGTTTCCATCCCTGCTGAACGGAGAGTGAAGTAACAACCACTGTAACTGAGAGATATATTTAATCGTTTGGAGGGTGTTTCCGGTTTCTAAGCCGATGTGTAGTTCAAGCGTCGCACAATAATGAATAATAGATGGAAACCTATTTTATAAATGGAGGCACACTTATTCTACCTTGAATAGTTTGTTCTATTGTTCTAAGGTACTGTTGTAACAATATAGCTTACTTTGAGCTAGGTTACGGTAGAAGGTTTCGCCAGAAGTTTCTAAAAGGTTTTGGAAGAATTGACTTTAAGCAAGAAACTCTGTAAGGGAAGCAGGCATAGGGAAGAGTGATAAGCCTGATATGGGAGTTCAGCTGATGGCTCGATGGTGTAGTGGTAAGCACGCTTCACTGCAGTTCTGAGAGGTCGTGGTTCGATCCCCAGCCGCGCCGACTTTCAATCCTGATTGAAGTGATGCACTTTGCTGTTTTTCCTAGGTCCTAAGGGTACACGGTGCCTGATGCCTCCTGTCCGTCAGACCCTCAAGACCTATAACTCGGCAGACTAACTTTACAACTGATCTCTTTGTGTTATAGTCTTGTACCAAAGACAAGGACGTTGTGATTCGAAAGCGGCGAAATATTTCTATGGGCGGTGGTTACAGTGTTCTTGAAGAAGCTCAGTATGCCATAGAATCGACGATCAATGTAACCAGGATTCTGGATAAATCCAGTTATCTAGCCAGATATCCAACGTTGAAAGAGAAAGAGGGTTTGAAAGTTTATACTTTTAAATTTTCAATTTACATCTGTTAGTTTAAATTGTAGTGGTGGGACTGTTTTCTCCAGATTCAATCATTCCCGGAAACCTTTACACAGGTTCAGAGTTTACTGTTACGGCATTTGGACTGAAGTTTGCGCTAAAATCTTTGTATTAACAGATATATATAACTGATAAAAGTTACAATTTTGATACGATAGCTACGAATTCTGATTACTTGGAGCCTATCGTAGTCGATGTAATCTCATAGCAAATCAGAAATTAAAATAAGGAATTTAAATTTTTTATTCAAAGAGTAATTTTAAAATTAATCCAAAGAGTAATTTTAAAATTAAAGTTTCAAAAATTCACTCTCTACACAAAAATGATGCCTACTGAAACTGTGAAACTGGCATTTCTTACTGGTCATTAGTTAAAAACCTTGTCTTCTAGGCGAGTAGAGATAATCAAGTTTCAAGATAGACGCTCTTGTCAACGAACAGAGAGTAGGATCAAATTTCTTTGTGATTCGAATCTTTGAAATATCATGGGGAAAATGATATTTTACAGGGAAACTTCAGTACAGTAAAGCTAGCAAAGGTCTAACTCTAAGTGAAAGGTAAATGTAAGCATCCCTTGTTGAAGTTAAGTCAGTCGTTTACATGAAAATGTTCAACCAGCGGAAAGCTAACCTTTTGCACAAAATATTGCTTGTTGTATTTACGTTAGTCACGTAAAGTGGTTTTTATTGAGTCTTTTTGCTTTTGAATCATATTCTAACGTCTTATAACTCAACAAAAATTATGACTTTCAAAAAATTGAACAAATTCAACCTACGGCTTTATACTCAGTTTTATCAAGAGTACATAATACATAAGAGTATGATACTTCTGCGTTTAGGAATCATATTTCATGAAGGGAAGGTAGAAATTGGGCCGGTTGGTTCAGAAGTCAACTCCGATGGAAGTCGAAGAGCGCCCATGATCAGATGCAACCTCACCTGCGTTCTCAGTTTTCTGTTACTGACTCTTGCAGCCTGCGTGGCCGGCGTTAGCATAGTGCTAACCTTTTACGCCAGACGGCGAAAAGAGCGACTTCGAGACGCCAGCCTGGGCCCGCCGGCTGTCAATCAAAACTGTGATCTAAACTCATCACTTTATGCAAATGAGGAGCCGAAATGTCAACAGTGCCAAAGTGACTACTGGACTATACCAAACGGTTTCTTGAGATAATGTTTGACAACTTTTGCCTCGTTTTCGTTTTAGACTTAGGTGTGATCCATGAAAAATTATAGAATAAAGGCAGAACTTGTTTGTTCCCAAACTTTATTCTAAATTAAACTTGATTATGAAGTTACTAATTAACGAAATTGATTAAATAACAAGTGTTTGAACCTTTATGGGTCACACCAGTCTCATAAATATTGTAATGCTATGTACAAATGTTGTTTTCTTTTTTTATTGAATTGCTTTTCTTTATAGCTTTAGCTACACCAATTTGTAGGTTGTTTTCTGCTATTTCTTTGTTTGTTTGTTTGTAAACGTCTGAAATAAAGTACATTGTAACATGCTTGAAAGAAAACCAGGCATCAGAGTCCTAGCCATTTCTTTGTGGTAGATTAAGCAAGCAAGAATAAGGGATTCGGTACAATTTTGGTCCACGGTGAAGAGCGAACCCATTGCCTAGAATTGAACAATTGAAAAGAGTTTTAGTTAACTCAATCCTTTTCGCGCGAACGGCTAAAAGAACTGAACGGACCCTTTTAACTTGCGTACCGCTTAAACGAGTCATTTTAAACTCTACTCTTTTAACTCGCGCGCGAAAAGGCTCTAAGACTACAGTAAGTAGCCTTTTCTCAAATTGGACACTCCAGCAATACCTTTCCAATTTATTTTTCCATCTCAATCCATAAAATTCTGTTTTGCCAATAAAATGCCCTGGTTTTAAACTAAATGCTGAATTTAGGAATGAAATGTTTCTCGCAGAGGATCCAAACTTCGCCGTTGCGGATAACAAGATGACATGTATTGGAGAAGCCCGAGAGTTAAACCACGGCGCTACCACCACTACAAGGGACTGGCGCAATGTAACACAATCCCCGGCTGCTAAGGAGATCTAGTCCAGGCGGCTCTCTTTTAGATACCGGACGAGCCTCGCCAGGTTTAGGGGAATGTGAATTTTTGGGGACGCCGGACAGTCTGCTGCTTGAGTGAAAAGGGGAGATTGGATCGAAAACACAGACTAAATAAGTACTCCAGAGCGTTTACCCAAAGACTTAGGTCAGCTCAGATTATAGATTAAATAAAAGAATAAAATTAGACAACTGACAGATTTAATAGAAATTACTGTTAAATGGGAAAAAGGGAGAAAGGGAAAACAGGGCGAAAATGGAGACTGAGCACAGATAGGGAAGGGGTATGAGCTGAGTTAGACGGGTTAGGAAGAATTCAGAGGGGTTAGAATATCAGTGGGGGTTAGGTAGAAATTCGGGAAATCCCAAAAATAGCACAAAGACTCGTGTAGCGCTTATACCAGGGCTGGTGGACCAAGAAGAAACTAAGGACAAGCCCTAACGGGAGGCGTCAGGCACCCTTGTACCCACATGTAGCGCTTCTACCAGGGCTGGTGGACCAAGAAGAAACCAAGGACAAGCCCGAACGGGAAGCGTCAGGCACCCTTGTACCCACGAAACCAGGCCCTAGAAGAGAGAAGGGAGGTCAGCTTTTTCACTCACCATTGAAAGTAAAGAACTGGCCCAACCGGGGATCGAACCACGGCCCTTCTGACTCCGGAGCAGACATGCTAACCATGATAATCACACCACAGGGCCATCAGCTGAACTCCCGTTACAGGCTTATCAATCTTTCCTATGCCTGCTTCCCTTACACTCGGAAGCCGAACTTTGAGAAAACCACCGCACGCGATGATGAAAAAATCTCAACTGAATAAAAGGTGAGTCATGATTTCAAGTCGTCATGAAATGTCATGAAATTTTCAAACGTTTACAATAGGATTCACTTCGGCGAATAGCAGATTCGATTTCACAGCGAAAGCTGTGATTACTTTTTGAAAACAAATTTCCAAAACAAATTCTCAATACTCGTTTACATCGTAACAATTTTTTTCGCAAACTGTTATATCGTTTCGACTTTTTGTTGGCAGATTCAAAACAAGTTCTTTTCTGGAATCTGTTGAAAGTTGCTCATCTTGCCAATGAAAACGTTCCAAAAACTTGACGATACAAAAACTTCATTGTTAAGAGTTACGACGCTATTGCGAAAATCACCGTAGAAAAACCGTTTAAGAAAAACAATTAATTACATCTGAGATCAAGTTTTTCATTGGCAAAACTATTTTCCATCAAATGCGCCTATATTTTGGCGCAAATATCAGTGTCATATGCATACGCATATTTAATGTGTAAAAAAGACAAGCTTTAAAATGCAATATGAGCCCTATGCCTGTTTAGCAATCAGAGCGTAGCTCGACATAAAACTGATATCCAGACTCGTTTGGAAGAAGTCTTACGCATGAGGGACACCAACTCTTCCGTAACTAAGATGTTACATCTTCACTTAGGAGTGCGCAGTGAGATGCCAATCTCTAACAGTTAGTTAACTGTTACGCCTTCCAATGGGTTGCGTCAACGATAAGGCTTATCTCGTTGTAATCTATGTGGCGCTAGGCTTGAGCGGCGTCACACTTCTAGCGTTTGGTGCAACCTTATACTATAGCCTCAGTTACGTTCAGCAACTGAATGCGGAAGCCATAAGGGGCACACGGATATGTAAGGTAATAACTGGCACAGATTGTGTAATGTTATGTAACACGAGTGTTTTGGACTATATATTTGGAATATGTTGATAAGGTGGCAAGCGTCCTGTTCTCTGTTTATCCCCCAATGCAGATTACCTACATGCTCCGTGGCCAAGACTATGTGTTAAAGATGGTCATTTTTTTACAAAGATAGCGTATACTAGTGCCTTACAATACAATGCGTACATATCTTAGCCTTTAAGGCGTTGGACGCTCCGTTGTTTTTAAGGTGCTGATTTCCTTTCGGGTATTTTTGACTCATACGGCTTTAATCCTTTACGTAAATGGCTGAAACTTACGAAATAACCCATTTCCCTGCTCTTTAACATTCTGGGACCAGTCCCGCTCCTTAACCTTAACCTTGGCAGCCAGCCAATCAACCAAGCTTGGGAGGTTGGCATTTTATACTCTGTTCTTAAAGGCAATTTTTGGGCACTAAAATCGAAAGCTCCATCACGAATTTCGCCTCCTGCCGGTCACCGTTAGTGGCAATAAGTTTCAGAACAATTTTTTGAGCACGTAACGCAATAATAACAGCTAACCTTTGCATGCAATGAATAGACATAATGGTTGTAAATCTAACCCACATAGTGAGGTTTTGGATTTTAGGGGTGTTGGGTTTGTTCACGTCTCCTGCTCGAAAAAGTTGGCAAACGTCTGAAACCTATAATTTATACTTGCCAGAAATTCTATTCCATTAATTTTACAAATGACATATTTGTGGACAGTGTTTGCTGACGTATATCTAATCCATAAGCTTTAATCGTTAATTCATGGCTTCGTGAATAAGAAAACCTCGCTCGAATAAGCAAGTCAGCCTATGAAAACTAAATGTTATGACGATCTTCTCCTAATAATAATAACTCGTTCCTTAATTTGCTGCCTAATATTATGTAAACTTATATTAGTATATTTTAATTGAATTTAGCTTAATTTATGTAAACATATTCTACTGACTATTTTTGGATTAATTAATTTTTGGATTAATCTTCGGGTCGGGGTCACGGTCTTTCTTCAGGGTTCTTTCTGTTTCATTCGGTGATACTCTGAGGTGATTCCTTTCACAGTATAAGTGTTAACTTGTTCATGTCTTTCGTACAGGTATTTCTGGCAACAATCCAAAAATTTTAAACAAAAATTTGTTATTTTAATGACTACCCTCCAATTTTTCTGTACTATCAAAAAAATTGCAAAAAAGCTTTCATCTATCGCTTCTTCCAAAAATTTGCCACCTAATCCATTCATGGTTGACTTAATGCTTTGGTTGCAACTTTTATCATCCTTAAGAAAGTAAACTTTGGCTACCATTTATCATATCAAATCGTGACGATCCAGTTTACTTGGCTAAGAAAAATTTTTTGGCCAGAATCCAGACAGTTTCTTGCAAAAATTAATTTGTTTTACAGACTGAAAAAATTTAACTCGTATAATTTGTATAATCAAAAAATCGCATAAAAACTGTTTCTTCCCTCGCTTCACCCAAGAATTTACCACCAACCTATGCATGCTTGAGTTAATGTTAAAATTGCAACTTTTATCAATTTTAACAAATTAAACCTTGGCTTCTATTTATCATCTTAACTCTTCCAAAACTCCAGAATAAACACGCCATTTTAAACTCTGTACCAGTTTAATAAAAAATTTAAGATTCTTGCATATACAGTTTTTGCTTAAGTTACAGTTGACTAACGTTTATGAAATTCTTGTAACTCTTGTCACAAGTTATGAAATACTGAGACTGCTGCATAAGTTTTGAAACTTGTTTTAATAAACTTCATCTGGACAAGTTTTTTTATTATTTTTAGGAGACAGTGAAGCTACGAAATTTGTAAACGTCTTATGCACAGGCACCTTTCCAACGTTTTATCAACATTCCATTTTGTTGTGGTGCTTAATTACCTGAAAAAGTGTTAATTAATTCATCTGATGGAAGCTAAGAAAAAGCGTGATACCTAGGTTTTCGTTGCGTCTACGGCAAATGAGAAGATTTAAGGAAATTAAATTTAATAAATTCAATGAATTAATTGTTAAAATATGTGGAAAATTTTGCTCCACCCTGTGAGCCGCTCTTAGGTGCAAGGAATAATGGAAGCTATTCTAAGAGGTAACCCCACACCACACACCCGCGATCCGCTGACCCTTGACCCTACCCACCTGACCCACACTACAAATGGCCTGCGGAAAATGATATGACCCACATGACTCGCTTTTGATTAATGTTGCACTAAGGCTGAATCTTGGTTGGGAATAAAATAATAGGGATTTTTAGTGGTTAAAACCGGCTGAGAATGACTGCAGTCTGATGAAAAGCAACTTAATTGAATGTGTAGAATATTTTATAATTTTGATAATCAAAGTAAATGATAGAAAACAGAAATCAGGTGACAAATACGAAATTTCTTCAGGAGCAGAGTCGGATTTTGGCTAGATTTCACGGAAAAATAATAATGGTCAATGCTTGAAGCGCAAGGATTTCGAAATTTTAATATTAAAATGTAATTTTTTGAGCCTCGACTGTCCATTAAAATAATTCTCGATATTCATGACGGGCACAAATACCCAGGCCCTAGGAACCCCCAAATTAGCTTGTGTCTGCATATTTGAAGCATATTTGATACTTTCAGGCCGAAATTAGCGAATTGCCAATCCCTAAAACCTTCGTGCCCCCAAATGTAACTGATATTCTGAGAGCTAAACGTCAGGAAGCTTTGGTAGCTCAAAGCACCTGTGAAGGTATACAAGTCTCAGATGCAGTTTTAATAATAAATCTATTTCGTATTATTACTACTAGTTAATTAATTTTAACTATGAATTAGTGGATTGGTTAATTTAATATATTAGTTGTCACTAATTATCTGCAGTTAGTGTTAATTTAATTGAAATAAATTCTTTCATTATCATAATCTCAGTGCTGCTTACGAAAGCACCAAGCGTCAGCTTCAATTCAATTTATTTATTTTTTGAGTTTTCATTTTAATTTACATCAGGTAGACGGCAGAGATAATATTAAGTGATTGCTAGATTATTTTAGAATGCTGCATTCCCGGCCAACAGGGGCCCCAAGGCCGACCGGGTAAACCGGGAATTCCTGGCAAGCGGGGTCTCCCCGGTCGGCCCGGTCGTCCTGGTAAACCTCCGCCAACCTGTAACCCCCTGGAACCTCCGCCCTGTGAACCTTGCCCCCCTGGGGTGGAGGGTAAACCAGGACCAAGAGGCGAACCAGGTATGATACAGAATGCCGCTGTCACGGTGCAATTTCTCCCCCTAGAAATTTTTTCCTCCGGAAAAATATCGCCGGTGAAATTCTTCCGGAAGGAAAATTTCTATGGGGAAGAATTGACACCGCTACCGATTGAGCTCTTGATCAGTAGCTGAAATGTTGATATCATTTAAAAAAAAATTGAGACAGCCTTACGTTTCGAAGCTTTGCTTAGCGGCTAGAGTTCTCGGTTGCAGATCAGCCAACTCGGGTTCAGCGATCGGCCTGGAAACTTTTCTTCGCACCTTTGAATGACAAATTTGTCTAAAAATTGGAGGGGAACTTTTGAAATTTAATGTTTGATTGTTAATTTTTGTTAAAGTGTTGACAGCTGACATGTGCTAATATTCATCTCTGAAATTAGACTGTTTAAGCCTTAGAGAAAATGGGATTTAATGAAAAAATGAACAAGACTGAAAATCTTTAAAGCCACATTCCCAGGCATGTGGTGAGGTAGTCTTAATTTGCACGGCTCCAACTAACTTATGTAAATTAATAATAATTAACTAATGATTAGCATGATGTACTTTCAGGTCCACCCGGAGAACCCGGTAATGACGGAATTCCGGGACAGGATGGTCAGCCCGGGGAACCCGGACCTCCCGGACCCCCAGGAGATGATGGGGAGCCCGGCCCGGACGGTCCACCCGGTGATCCGGGAACGCTGGAAATTCTGATTCCCGGTGATCCTGGGACACCGGGTGAACCTGGCTTGCCTGGTCTGCCTGGAGAGCCAGGTGGGTTAGTTTGGAATTTGGGCAATTTTAACTAAACTGGGGCATTTAATTAATATTCCTGTCCTTTCGGTGCGTGAAATGTTACCCTTCTCAGAATAAATGGTATGTTTAACGCATTCGAAGCAACGTTTAAGCTCGTTGTCACTGCCGCTTGGTCTCCATTTTATACTAAGGAACTGTCTCAAAATAAATATCGTATAATGTGATTCTGATGAAACGTATTTTAGTTGATGAAAGATGCGATTTAACAAATCGCATTATGCGTTTTTTCAACTTAAAATTCATTCACGTAGAAGTAAAAAGCTGTAGCAGTTGCCAACATTTTGTAAAAAGCGGCTTTGTATCATGCAAAACCTTATAGTTTAGCAGCTATAAACGCAAGTACTTTTTAGGAGACTTGCTTACAAATTTTTTTTATTGAAACAATACATGGAAATTTTTTGAACTTCTAGCAGTTTGCTGAAAAAACAAAATGCGCATTATTAAATCGCATATGCGAATTGCAGATCGTATATGCGATCTAAAAATGCGCATTTTCAGCCGTACAATTTTGAGACAGTTCCTAATACTCAATGGCTCAAGGAGTTAGCTCAATGTTGGTCTGCCAAACCGTAATCAGCAGATTCAATTCCTATCTCAGGTCCAAAAAATGGTGTTATGAATTCAACTCCTTGACGTTTTCTGCCGATCTAATTCTCTCCAGCAACCTATCGAAAAATTATTAGGAAAATGACTATCGTCACTGTGAAACTGTTGTCATTCTTGACATTAATTTGAATCAAACGGGTACACAACCTTAATTCTTTTCTATTTCAGGAATACCTGGTCAGCCAGGTACCGGCCCGCCGGGTCCGAAAGGCTTTCCCGGAAATCCGGGTCCGGACGGCGTTTCGGGAGAACCCGGTCCCAAGGGACCGCCCGGACCCCCGGGTCAGCCGGGTCGACCAGGAATTTGCTGCGGCGAAGAGCAGCGAAATGAAACGATCACTGTGGAAGTCGGTATCTGCAGTCCCTTCGTGAGAGATCGATTCGTGGAGTATGGCATTGTGCCAGATGTCATACCGGAACCGCCAAAGTGTATTCTAGAAGTGAGATTTAGAAGTAGATAGTATGTAGTTTGTGATTGGCCAAGTTGAGCATGTTTTGAGAAAGGATTAATTTGGCGAAAATGTTTGGAAGCATACTAATTAAATTTTGCTTTGTAGAGAATCAGTTATTCGCCCGATTGCACCAAATCGGACTAACTTAGCTCGGTGCTAGCTTAACACCGAGTTAACTCGGTGTTAGCTATTCTACAGCTGAGCTCAAACTCAGAGTTAAAGTTAGGCCGTTGCACCAACCTCGGTCTTTTAAAGAATAACAAACCCTAACCTTCAGCTCAGGGTTATCTTTAACCAATCATATTAGTTTCTTTAGTCAATGTATCCAATCATCATACGTCAAGGTTAGCTGACGACTAAGTTAACCTCAAGGTTAACTCCGAGCTAAGTCTTAGCTCTCCTTAACTCTGAGCTCAAGGCCATTGCTGAAGTAGTGGATCGAATCTCATGAGGAACTTTTAAAACTAAAGTGCAAAATATTTTTTGGAAAAAAGAATGGAGCATGCAGAAATAATAGTTTGAAAAGTCCGTGACGGATTTTTCCGAAAAATTAAGGCTGAAATGTTAAAAATAAAGTTAGTACCCAGTTAATCCTGATCGCACTCAGGATTAAGTTTCTGCCGCTGAAAACTAAGTTAGTTCGGAGTTAACCTCGAGGTTAACTTAACCTGATTTGGTGCAACGGATTAACTGAGAATTATCAGGTTAACTCGGAGTTAACCTTGAGGTTAGCTTAACACCGAGCTAACCTTCATTGGTGCAATCCGGTGATTATGTATAAATAATGAAAGAAATTAAATTACTAGTTTAAACTGTTTATTTATTATTTGTAGCAAGAGTACATAATTATAAGAGTATGCCACTAGGCAAGCTCTATGTTATCAGAGCAAAAACTATGCTCTGAACGCTAACGGCCCACCCCCAGACACTAGTAACCCCCCCCCGCAAATCAGTACCTAGTCGAAACGGGAGTACGCTCACTAGCTCTACGCTCTCGAAAACACAAGCAGTGCGTGCGCGAATTTTGTGCCTGCTTCGAGCTTTAGAACACAAACATAGCGCTCAAAATTCTTTGAAGTGATGGGTCTAATTTGCGGGGGGGTGGGCCATTAGCGAGCAGAGCATACTTTTTGCTCTGACAACATAGAGTGTGCCACTAGGCACACTCTTATATTATGTACTCTTGTTTTTAGTAGATACTTTATCATTTCAGGCTGAATACCAAAATAGAACACAAAAGGTTAATCTTGGAAACATCATCCCATACATTTATGTAAGTGCATGGATGACACTAGCTTCGACGCAATTTCAAATACCTTCAGAACAAACTGACTTTCTGCCTGTTTTAGGAACTGACACTGTTTGCAGAATACTTTGTTTCCTTTTAAACAACTCTTTTCAAAAAAGCTCACAGATTTCTGTATTAACAATGACTGCTAATCATTGATTCATCCATTAGTTTTAATTGGCTGGTTAATTTTAGACCAGAATTGAGCCAGGCTACTGCAGATGGTCTGCGAGAGATGACGAACTCTACACCCTAATGTTTCTTGGTAAATTAAACCATCACCAAAATGATAATAAAATAGTAGAATAATCAGACCAAATAATAATAATTTTTATTCGCGTTGTTATAAATTTGAAATCTCTAATTTTGGTTTATTTAATCACTGCATACAAAAATGAGTTAGCCATTATTAATTGCAACTCATCAAATCAATTAAGCAATCTTTATCAATTTTAATTAATTTTTAATTTTCATTTCAATTAATTTAGATATTGACTCGCCGAGTCGAGAAAATCCAAGCCAACGTTCCTATCTGAATTGGTTGATTGTAAATGTGCCGGGCAGTAGATACACTCTTGGGGATGTGATTGCAGAGTACAACCTTACAATGACAGACGATGGTACGGTAATGTCGTGTATTACGATGTATTGCGTGTATTGTGAATTTGCACGGGTAGAAGAACTGATGTCATCTAAAATAGAGTCCAGTTTTGTGAAAGCAGAGCAAAAAACTTTAATTCTGATGTTTTTTTGGTTTTCTCACAGTGCCAGTGCCTGGGTGGCTCAATCGGCAGAGCGTCGGAGTATTAAACCGATGGTTATGGGTTCGATCCCCACTTCAAATCCAATATCATCCATTTCAATATGCTAAGCACAGCAGGTCCTTTATGTTTGCTCAGCCCGGGCCCTCGCACGCATTTTGCTTGATAAAAATACTCACGTGTAAACAATCGTTAGCCCAGCGAAAACTTCTAATCTTTTGCACAATATCTTACTTGTTCATTGGCTTTCATTTTAATATTTCAGGCCCACATCGGATGGTATTTCTGGTCTACAAGCAGTCACGGAGATTGTCCCCAACCACCTTTGAGCACATTTCAGCAACCACTCTGACCGGTCGAGCCAACTTCAATGTCACGGCGTTTGTCATCGAACACGAGTTGGAGCGACCGCCGGCCTTTGGCAACTTCTACCTGACCTCCTCAATCGAAGATGTGACGAGGTGAATCTTCGATGTTTTTCTTCTAAATTAAAAATGAAATCATAATTTAAATTTAAATTTGGGAGTTCGGAACTTAGAAACCCTGAAATCTCAAAACTGGGAAGTCTAGAAAAAATAGAAAAATGTGCAAAAATGAGTCCAGTTTGTAGGTATCATGCTTATTTTTAAAAAAATTTATTTATTCAATTTTTATTTTCTAATTTTTCGTTTTAGAAGTCAGATCCGGTGCGGTGCCAGCGTGGACGAAACCTTCCGCCAACACGAAGTCGTTACGGATGTCGTTCGCGAATCACCGGAATGTTACTGTCAGGTCGATTTTCTAATTTTCATTAAGAAACCATCCTAAGACGAATGAAATGTGTAACATCAAACTGTAAACTAGCCGTATTTGCAGTTATTGCATTCCCAACTGTTGCAATTTACAGTCTGTGATTAACAAAACTGCCGGTTGTGTAATTGCAAGGAAAAATCAAGATCGTTGTAAAGTCAACGGACCAGCAGTGAAATCGTCTTTCACAAGCATCGGTGGTTCAGTGGAAGAATTCTCGCCTGCCACGCGGGAGGCCCGGGTTCGATTCCCGGCCGATGCAGATTTTGTTGATTTGTTATGTAATTTTCAAATGGTGACCTAATGGACCATTTTGGCTCGTTAAGCACATTATTGTTCTATTAATTTATAAAAATTAAACCTCTGTTAGAGATCGAACCAAGACGCATATGATGCCGGCACCACAAAGCTCTACTGATGATAAATAACACCCAATTTAATACAATTTAATTACTTAATACAAATGTAAATTCTGTGCCAGTTATTGTCAACATTCCAACATACTGAAAATACATTATCAGCACATATCAGGTAGACTATATGGTATTCGGCGAAGTGTAACTGTCTACATTTTGAGCTTTAGGTCAACTACTCATCGGGCTACGAGGTTGTGGCGAGTCGAAGAGGGAAACCAGCGGACTGTCGTCAACAACCGTCTGTTCGATGGAATGCTGATCCGAATAAGCTCTATACTGTGATATTTGTCGGTAACGTTCACAATATTTTTGCAGCCGTTATTTTTCTCCGCTGCGATTTAAAACAACCTTAATTTTTCTCGCTCTTGGTATGAATACAAAGTCCCGGTTACAAAACACTGCTTGCTTCCTAGTTAGCACATGTAACCCGTAACTAGAAATGGCGGCCCATGTCAAGATAAAAGTTAGAACCCCCAGAACCCCCATCAGAAAAAAAGGAGGTTCTCAAATTTTTTTCATGCGTTTGCATCCAGGACTTTGATTTGTACGTGACTACGTTGCGGATCCTTTCCTTCAGCAGGTACTTCAGCAGACATGATATGTTTATAATATGTATATATATCTCAATCATCAAATTTGTAGCATATAACCGGGGTGTACTTGGGGGGGGGGGGTCCTCCTGGCTTTTCTCATAAACTTAGACTGAAAATTCTGTGATGAAACATCCAATATCCACAATATGGGTATCAATCGAAAGCTGACGACAAGAACAACAAGTTGGTCCTTAATTTAAGCCCAGACAACGCGCACACTTTTCGGTACACCCGGACTCCAGAACACTCAGAACTTCCAGCAAACACTTAAAACTAGGCAGTAGAGGATCAAAACTCCTGAAAAAAATTTCAGAACCCCCAGAACCCCAAGAACCCCCATCAAAAATTTGAAACTAAATATATGTAGTCACGGATCAAATCTCTTCGAAAAGTTAAGAACCCCCAAGAACCCCAGAACCCCCATCAAAAAATGAAACTAAACATAGTTATAGATCAAATCTCTACAAACAATAAAGAACCCCAGAACCTCAAGAACCCCCATGAAAATAAAAGCTTCAAGAAAATCAAGTGGAAGATCAGAACGCATCAAAAAGTGACTTTTATCTTGAAATGGGCCGAAATGGCGAACTGTTTCAAGCCTACTCAACTGCAGTAATTCCGGCCCGGTCAATTGGTGTCTAACTTTGAGATCAATTTTATCGATCTATTGGTCTGCCTAGTGATGCTTTTAGTGATCTAACTTTTACGTTTAAGGAGACTACAATTTGACTTAACCCCTTGTGGCAGAGCTAGAGTTCTAATTCGTTGACTAATAGCTCTATACTGTGATATTTGTCGGTAACGTTCACAATATGTTTGCAGTCGTTATTTTTCTTCGTAAAGATTTAAAAACAATCCTTTATTTTTCTCGCTCATGATAAATTCGTTGAGTAAAATCAACATCTGCAAGTCAAACACTAACCCTACAGAAAGTAACATTCAGTTGGATGAGCCTGTTCCAGATGCCAAAAAAGTACAAAACAAACTGGATTCGGACTAATTAATGTGCGTTCCAGATTCGGATGTACCCAGTATCGACTACTATCAATCGCGATGTGTCCTACACTGGCTGGTCACCAATTGCCCCGGCAGTTCCATAGCCAAAGGCGATCTTCAGGCGGAGTATTTGGGACCGCAACCTCAGCAAACCACTGGTATGATACTTAATTCTAAACCTTGAAATTAGTATCCTACAAAATGTTTGCCCGACAATGTTGAAATCACTCCAATTGAGTAATTGTCTGTTCTGGTAACCTAGCAGAGTAGTCGAATACGGTTCAACCATCTCGGTGGTTTGATCTCCGCCCTGGACACTTTTCTTCATTTCTTTCTTGATCATATTTGAACATATTTACAATTATGATCTAAGATGAAACTTATTTTATCGAAAATCAAAAGGAAGAATATCAGTGTAATTATAGATCAAAACATTTTGTCACTTAGGCCAGCCAAGTCGGTGATTCGATTCCCTGCCTTGAGCGCTTTGCTTCACTTTTTCTAATCATCCATAAAGGCATGCTCACAAATGAACTTTATCAATAATTTTTCGGAAAATTAAGTAAACCTTCCGCTTTTCAAGTTTCAACTCAATTGGAATTTAGTATTTTCAAATTCTATCTGTGTTTCAGGGGCACATCGCTGCATTTTCTTTGTCTTCGAGCAAACCCGAAGAATTGATCCCATCTTCAGTCCCACCCTATCTTCGGATTTGCTCGAGGACCGACTCTACTTCAATGTGGGTTCCTTCGTCCGTCGAAATGGTTGTGTCCAGAAACCGGTGGCAGGAAATTTCTTCTATGCCGACTGGGATCCCACTGTGGCCGAAATTGTCATGTAATAATCAATTAATTAATTAATTAATTATTAAGTTATTTTGAAGAAATCATTTTGATTCAACGAGAAGGAATTTGTATCCCAACTGACGTGACAATTGTTCTACAATTGCTTGTCAATATTTATGAAAGGATTCGATCTTGGCAAAACGGTTGCAAATTTCGTCGCGAGTTTCTAATATTGATTATTAATATTAATATTGATATTAATATTAAAATAAAATAAAAATAAAATATTAATATTGGTGATTAATTTTCTATTTTAGGTTTTCACCGATCCGTCGATTCGAATTCCAAGCCAAACTTCGCGAACTTCAGATTGTGCCACAAATTTTTAGTACCACTCCGTTGTTTGAAGTGATAGTAAGTTTAAGTCAAACCCCTTTGTGACACATGCTGTTCCTCTCACAATCTAAAACCAATCTCTCGGACATTATTTTTTGTTTTTGTGCTAAATTTCTATTTAACTTTAAATATACCAATCTTCCACTCGTTCACTGAACTATATTTTTGTTTTACTGAATTTTTAATGTCCTTTTTTCCTTTTTTAGTTCAGATTTACCTCCAGTTCCATCGAAGAACAAAAAGTTTATGATGTTGAGCAGGTGAGCTTTCTCTTTTAATTCCGAATAAGTAGTTTAAAATTTAATGTAAAATTTTAACCTAAAAGGCGAAATCATCTCTCAATCCTGACTGGAACCTTTCACTCTATTTATTATCCAAATTGCTTGTTTTGCGTTTCTGTTTATTTGGTGCTGTTCGTTTTTTCTTTATCTTAGGTTGCCAATTCTCCAAGATTTCTGTACTGGCCTGAATCTTTGGACCACCTCTACTCACTAATGCTGCTCGGTAAATAAATAGTATAGAATTAAAATTTAAATTAAAATTTAAATATTTAAAATTTAATCAAATAGAATATTAGATGTTTACTGAAAGATAACAGACCGCTTACTCGCCTGTGAGAATTAAACCGAATAGCCAGCTCTGGTTTTTGTTTGGTGGAGTGAAGACTTTTTAGACTAAATCTTTTATATGAAGATAGGTTAAACTAGAATCTAAGATTACTGTCCGGAAGCCAGTTTAGAAACTGATTCCTATCATGTGAAAAATAGCTTTTATAGATTTTTGGAAGTCAGCAAGCATTGAAATTAATGCAATAAGCTATACAATTATCGGTTTATGCACATCAGTTGGTAAGCTGTACTGGTACCGAAACTCGGAAATTAGGTGTCCGTCGTGAACACTTTTCTTCACATCTTTCAATCCTGATTTCTGTCCAATAGACATTTGGTTCGCAAAAATTCGCAATTTAAATCATTTTAGATGTTGACGCTCCCGAGCCTCTGTTTATACAGTGGTTTGTGGTCAACATTGTGGGAACTGAACTCAACACTGGTGATGTCTGGTTTGAGTATTTGACACCAAGTCCAGCTAAAGGCTCGGGTAATTGTACACTAAGTAATAAATACACAGCAAATAATAAACAAAAAAGCTAATTATAAACTAAAAAATTAAGCAAATAGATAAATTTATAATTGTGTGGTCGAAAATAAGTTTATTCAGACTAGCTTATCTACAGTTTAGCATAGCAACTAGGTTAGTCCTCAGTCCTATGTGTAAACTCGTGTCAAAGTGTTGACTCAATAACTAAATGCATAACTTGAAGTTAAACTCAATATAAATTGCAATTAACATTTTTAATCAAAAAGTATTAATTTTAATTAAAATCTTTGGAATTAAAAATTTTGTATTCCAGGTCGACATCGTTTCATTTTTGTGGTTCTGGAGCAAACCAGCCGCCTTGCTGCCGATTCGAGTCTAGCTGGCAGAGAAGCTTTCAATGTGGAACAGTTTGCACAAAATCAAAAACTGAACATTTTTGCCGTTTCATACTTTCTAATTTATACCTAAGTTCTCATGTTAATATGCTGAAAATGTAAAAGATCCTTGGAATTCTTTACAAAAATACTTAACTTTTACTGGTACATTTTCACTTTAGACAACTCTTGAAAAGCGTTGCAATGACAGTGAGTACACAGTACAACCTATTGGTGATGGTGCTTTGTTGTATGTAAACTGTTTGGGAAACTGTAAATAAAATTAGTCAACTGTTATTGTTTACTAGTGTTGGGAAAATCCTTCTGATAAGAGTAGCGACCTCACCTTTTGTGAGAGCTGTGCTACCCCCGGGAGTAACGCCATGTTTGATTGAAAAACAGAATTGTGCCAAAGATTAGATAATTTCAGAATCGGTGAAGGCTTTAATTCCATAACTCACATCTTTACAAACTGGAAAAATTTAACTGTTCTTGAAGAAAATTGTATGCCGCTGATTTCCCGACCCGCGTCCGGCCCGAGGCCCACACAGGCATAATCCGACCCATAGGTAGAAATTGGCGCCTATGTTGGAGAGATTAACCAAGCTGATGTACATTGATACACGTTGATTTGATCCTAGGGGGGTACTAAGTCAAGCTTCCCTTGGATAAAAGGGTACACCATGAAAAACTTTTGGTAACGGATTTAGCTCAGGTGTGAGCAAATTTTATATCCTTGACAGCTAGTTTCTTTCATCACTTAACTATCCAGCTATTAATTGAATAAACAAGAAAATTAGTAAAAATGGCGGGCAGTAAAAGAGATAACTTTTCTATAATCCCTTCGCTGTGGTGCTTCATTCGGCTGTAATATACTCTCACAAAATGAGGGTGATTTTTGTTTCAAAATGTTGCAAATTTTGTTGTTTAATTGCGTCGATTCCTGAAAAATCAGGTCATGTCGGAGAATATTTTGAAAATTTAAAGTTAAAATTGAAAATTGCGGAATTTGCGATTTGTATGGGGCCTGAATTTGTGTTTGGCTTTTTTTGAAGAAAAGCTAACCTAGTTAAATCTGCTTAATAGCATTTGAAAGTAGTATTGATTTATATTTAACATTTTAAAAGTAATAAAGTTAAGGTTTGAATACTATTAAATCCTTATCCAGCAAAAACTGGGTTGATTTTGCGTGCTAAATATGCAAAGTTAACAAGAGATTAGCATCTTAATTTCTAATTTCTTAGTTATTGAAACCACTTCCGAATATTAGGTAGAAACTGTGACTACAGAATATCACTTAGCTATTGGAATAAATCTGCTTAATATGACTTCGATGTAGCATTGACAAAGCTCTTAGGTAAAAACGACAGAGTTAGGCTTTCAGGGGCCCGTTGCAAAAAACTTTCAATAGGCCAATAGGTCCAATAGGCAATAGGAAATAGGATGAGAGAGTGGCATAAAACTAATTTTCAATTACAATAGGGAATAGGCGATTTTTTCCAATTTAATTGACGATTTCAATAGGCATAAAACTCGAGCAATTTGAATACCTGTTAAATATCACCTATATAGAATTAGGGTTGTTCCGGTGGCCGGTGTCGGCCACGGCCTCCAAACCGGCCCCCGTTTCAATTTCATGCTGGAAAGTATGGAATTTGCCAAGTCTGACGTATTAAAAAAGATGTTATTAGCTATTTTTTAATTCTAGCTTTCGGTATTTTTCACCTTCTATAATAGCTACATAACTTCTTGAAAATGCTTTCTTGGAAAACTTAGAAAATTATTGTCGAAACAAAGTATTAATCGGAAATCAGTTCAATCTTATCATTAAGATGTATGGACTGATACAGTTTATAGCTGTTTATACAGCTGTTTAGAATCTGTTTTTATAAATTCCTTGAGTTCCCTCTATCTTTTAAATTTCCCTCTGGCCAATATTCCCTCCTAGAGAGTTTGATGGAAGCTATAGGCATTTTTGTAGTTTTCTTACAAGAGTGACCTGTGCCGTTAGTTGCCGGTGGAGTTTTTTGTAATTTTTACAGACTGTTGTAGGATACTTTCTGGAAAACATCCACATAGTAAAATTACAAGAGTTTCCTTCCTGTAGTAAATGTTAAGAAACCTGTAGTTTTTCTTAAGTTTTCGGCAGAACAAGACGAACATTTAAATTTCTATTAACCTGTATCTAGAAAAGGGGACAGAAGGGAAGATTCCCTCTCCCAAAATGGAGTACATTCCATTCTGTCTATTCTAAGTCCTACAATTATTTTTATTCTAATCTGTTTGATGTGCCACTGCACTGGCAAGATGGGTTAACTGGGCAGGTATAGTATTGAAATAAGGTATTGGAGTCATTTATTTTCACAGAACAAAAAAATAACGCAAACTTGCAACGTAAGTGTATAAAATAATATGCAAAAATTACTATTTTCAAATCATTATATTCTTAAGGAAAAGGCACGGGGGCCGCGGTGAACTCGGCTCCGGGGGCCGGTGTTGAACACGGCCCCGGGGGCCAGCCCCCCAAATGAAGCGGCCCGGCCCCCCAATTTGGGGGGCCGGGGGCCGGCCCCGGCCCCCCTTTTTTAGTATTAAGCACAACCCTATATAGAATCAGTCAAATTTTCGAATTATTATAGAAGATAATTGTTTCCAATTATAAGTGCTTCTACTCGCCATATTCAGCAGTTTGCTTCGGCAAAATGGATGAAGAATGGAAACACAGGGTGCCGTCAATGTCTAAAAACAAAACCATAGAGAAAAACTTTGACAGTTGACAGTGGCTTCACGCGAAAACTAACCACATTCATCTTAAAAGTTTTAAATTAAAACATGTAATAAAATGCATGCAACCGTTAAGTAAAATAAGTAAACAAACCAAATTTTTATGGAAACTTTTTGTTTAATCTTTCATATTAGTTCATTATTTCCTATTATTTAATTATTTTTGTTATGTTATTATTATTTACTGTTGCAGCATTATTTGCTCGACTTTTCGCTTTATTTAACAGTTATCGTTTCATTAAGACCTATCGTATGAATATAAAGTGCAACTATATACCCTACACAATAAAATTAGCTAATTTTAATAGATACCTGTTGATTTTATCGTCAATAGGTATGAAAAATGGGCCTGTAACAAATAGTGTTTTATGCAACGCATTTTAATAGGGCCTATTGCCTATTTTTCCAAATTACCTATTGCAATTTACCTGCAAATTTCAATACAAGAAACAACAACACACATTCACTTTATTTTAGCATTGACAAGTTAACAATCTGCCACATAAAGGAATCATTACTGCATCGGATTATACAAGAACTTTGGCAGATTATTTATGGGCCCCGTTCCTAATCCAATGTTACTATTTGTAGCAAATATCTGATCAAAGGATATGCAACTATTCGCATCAGGGATAGCTATGCTCAAAAACTGTACATTTTTGATGGGGACGCCTCAATGTTGATACTGCCATTGCAATTAATTACTCGTGGAGTTAAAGTCCATTATGTACGGCAGTTCCCACTGACTAAATGGGGGCTCCATGACAAATCGACTTGACAGACTCATGAAAGAACTAACGAAACCAAGATTCACTGACTTGGCTCAATTGACTTTTCGGTTTAATTATCCAGGACTATAGCAGTCGGAAGTGGAATTATGAACTAATTAATATCACATTTTTAAATTATTATTATTATTAGTATGCCTCATCGCATATTGCAAGTTATTACAACTCCGTCTCAGACCAAAGAGCTGAAACTACCGCTACCTACCTATTTTCATGCTTCTTATCTGGTAGGCTAACTTATCTATGTCTGTTTGGTTTCTTCCCAAAAATCAAGACTCCCAAGGAAAAGTTCAACTATATCGGATTTGCATCTCTGCAAAGACTTTTAAACTGAATTTAATGTTTATAAAAAGTTAAGAATTTTATTATACCTTATCTTGTTGTCTGCCATTTTTGACAAGATTGCTGCATAGTTGTTATCTCTTCATGAGACACATAGCCACTTCTTTAGCCATTATCGAACTTTCATCCATTAGAGTACTGGCGTACTTCAACCTAAAAGTCATAAATTTTGGGTCGGCAGAATAGTCTGTCCATGGACGATCACTCGGTGCTCAATCACTCTATAACTCGATCAAAGATGTCTACTTTTTCCTGTTGACGCTTAGAACGTTGCTTCCAGAATAGGAGGACATTTAAAGAAATTAAAATGAAGTATGAGTGGTTCCAATTACAATTCAGTAGCAAACTCGTACTGTCACTTACTGTAACCAAGATCACTGTAGGATTATATTGACTTACAAACTGCTTTAAAGAAAGAATTGCCGTGCATTGATACAACCAAAAGCATAATATATTTTTAACATTTGTTGCTTGCGTTGACTCCAAGGTTCGGAAATTGACCAATGAACCTTGGATGGCAGTCTTAGTCCCAGGCAGTTGGAGGTCCACCTAGTTTTCTATTCGCTTTCGTCAGAGCTGTCTAGAGGTCCGCACTCTTTGTTGATGGTAGAGTGTAGACCAAATGATACTAGACCTTAACTTGAACCCTGAAACTTGAACTATTATACAAATAACTTGATTTGTTTGAAGTTTCACTTTCTGGATAGTTTTTGTTCAACTTCTTGAACTCTAACCATTTGAGTCTAACGGAAACTTATAAAAGATTTGTAAGAGTGGGGAGTAGTTAAGGAGTCTGCCAGAGAGAGGTCGTTTTTAAGTAAAAGTTAAGTACTCACCAGAGCCCGACTGTTTGATTGCCACAAAATAGAACAATTCAATGATTTGTTCTTAAGAATTGAAGTTTAATAGTTAAACATTGGTGCACTTGGACTGGAAAAGGTTTGTGTCTGAAGTGCTCTCTTTCGTTGTTCCGTTTTGGCTATTCACATTATTTGAGGTACGTGTTTTTAATTTCTTATAATTGTAGCAGAAATTGATAATAGTACATTATCTTAAATACTGATTTTAATTATTGGAATACATGAAAACTATGCTTTCTTAGAATCCCAATTCTATTTCTCTAACCAGACATTAGACAAACAACGGCTATTATGAGTTGGAACTTCGCTGCTAGGTGTGGGCTATTAGCTGAACATAGTCTATTTCAAAGCACGGTAACTAAAATATCATATCCATCAGACTAACAGAACAGTGATATATAAACTAAGAGAAATGAACTTTGATAAGATCTCCTTGGGTAGCAACTACATGCAAATGAATACGCAACATCAATGCAACGTGCCTTTCCGGCGCATATATTTAATCCTGTATGTCTATATATTCGATAAGATTTGCAAAGTACCTGTACAGCTCATATACCTGTTATACCTTAACGTAAAAAGTGTAATAAACAGAAAACAAACTTATCGAATCTACTGATTTTTGATCCGTAACCCATTTGCAATAAATGTCACCACCCTCCACCTTTCCCTCCCACCACTCTAACTCACTGCCCTCCCCCATATACCCAAGCACTGCCGAAACAATTCATACAACCACCAAAACGAGCTCCATGTCCGGAAACCCACCCTGCAGTTCCCCCTCCACAGCATCAGCCCGCCAGATGACTTGGTCTAACGTACTCATGTTGATGCCAAGTCACTCAACAATCTACCCAAATACCGCTGGACTTCATCCGAACCCAATCGAGAATCATTGCAACCAACTCGTCCTTGAGAATGTGGTGGGAGTTGTCAGCACAATGTACTTCATGTACAGTATCTATTTTTAATCTAAACACATAAAAACATCATTAATAGCTAGAAGTAAAACTTACTTATTTAAAGTTTTTAGTATTAACTTTGAATTATTATTAAATTTTAATATTTACATCAAAGTTCAAAAATATATATATTCTAAAAAAAACTAACTCTACATTGTTAAAATCAAGGACAGTATTTGTTTTAAATTAAAGTAAATAAAAAATTTGCGGCATAAAATATCGAACAGTTTAAAATTTAATATTTACTTAATCATATTTTCTGTGTGGTGGCGGTGTTGTGTATGTGCCTATCTACTCCCAGGTCGAGTCTGACGTCTGAACCTCCTGCTTACTTTTAAAGGTATTAATAGGAATTAATTAATATTATTTAATTAATAATTATTTACTTGAAATTTCATTTAAATATCATTAAAATTAATTAATTTGATTTAATATTAAATTGAATTAAATTTAAAAAACTTAAAATTAAATAACCCTGACATTAAAATACCCAGTAATAGAGCATACAAACAATGAACTGCCACTGCCAAAAATAAAACAAAGTGGAGGTAGTTATGGCATAGTTATCTCATAAAATCGGCAAAAAACTGGGATCGTGTTGGACTATACAAAACAAATGAGCTGTTATTCCCATAATAGGAAACAACAACATAGATTAGAAAAGTAAACATGACTGTATCTACAATAATTTCTTATTTTTCAGATAAAAACTGTCTTTCGAATTTAATTGAAGTAACAACCTAAAACTTTCTGAGATGAAGGGAATAAAATTGAGGATTATAACTGGATTATACGACCTCGAAAACCCCCATCCGTGTCTACATCCTTGCGCGTCGGCAGTGCGAGCTTTGATATCTCGTTAATGTGCAGTCATTATCTTTTACATGTAAGGCCTTTGTTTAGTTGCACTGAAATGAGCGATGATTGTGATAATCCAGTTTAATTGGAAGGTAGAAAATAAAAAATTAAATTAGCTTCGTTTGAATGGCTGATTTAATTTTTGATCTGAAATGGGTACATAAGGAGTGGCTACATACATGTCAAAGTACGTTTAACTAATGTAGTGAACATCGGTGCCGAGCGTTTAGAAACTTTAGCCTAAGAACGAAGATTATATGACAATAATAATAAACACTGCTTGCAGATCAAGTCTGCGGCAACCTTAGGAACGTCGTCCAAATTCAAAACGTAGCTCACTAACGTAGCTCCGTTGAGCTACGTTCGCTTGAGCTACGTTTTGTAACGCAGCTTCGTTTTATAATGAGTTTCTTGCAGGCTGAAAGGTTTGTCGCTTGCCTGCTGTAAAGTATATATGCTGCATAGCAGGAATATACAGTTATGCATACACGTGAAAGCAGCACAATCAGACGGTTTGGTCTTGAGAAAGGAAATGGTCTGAAAAAGCGCAGACAGTTTAGCACTTTGCGGCTAAATTTAACAAAAGAGTGTTACTATAAAGAAAGCAGAGCTCCGTTGAAAGCAACAAAAACAAAACGTAGCTCAATACGATGCTCTGTACGGAGCTTCGATAAAATCTCCGTTTTCGAAAACGAGCTTCGTTTACGAGCTCCGTTTTCAATTTGGACGACGTTCCTTAGTCTGTTAAAACACAACTTAACATTAAATATAACTGTTAAAATGCTACACTTTTATTGCATTATTATTATTATGATTATCATCATTATCGTTATAATAACTTGCAGACTGCGTGAGATTTAAGACAGGCGACTCAGATATTAAATTTTAGCGTGTATTTTAATTTCTTCAAATTCCTGCTAGTTACCCTGGAATCGTCTTGAAAACTTTTCAGATGTTATACAAACAAAAACACCTTGAGGCATTACCAGTATAATTCAAAATGATAAGGGGTTAGCTCTAAACAGACACCTTAACGGACACATATTTCATGTGGTTGCCATTTTATTTGCTTAACAGCAAAGGAGGTCCATTGCAAATTAAATGTATTGAAATACATGGCTTTGGAAAGAAAATGTTCAAGAATTGGGAAGAATTGAAGAGTCTTTATCAGTACATATATTTGAATTAGCAAATAAGGAAATATATGTTAGAAGAAAGGGATGCTGATGGAGACGGCAGCTGAACGTAGAATTTAATGCTGATAAGACAGAACAGGCCTCATTAGAGTTTAGCTGATGGCAGGTATTTATTGCAAATTTCGAACATCTATGACACTTATTTATGCGGTGATAATATTGTCAAGTTTGCTAATCAAACCTAGTTTCCTTTTCCTGGAAAAGAACTGCAGAGTAGAATATCCGATTATGGACCGATTCAATTTAGACCGAAATAATTACGTTTATTGTAGAATTATATTCAACACTGGTAGCAATAACATTCAGACATCATCATTTACACATTATCATTACCCTATAGGAATTGGTGAATATTTGCTATGCACTGAGCCATTAGTGAAATTATTCATTAACAGTTCTGACATAATTAGAGTCTGCCAATCCCTGGTCTTTGTGGCAGAAATTCGACAAATGTGAATAAACAGCTTAATCATGCTAACAGTGCGTTGACAACATTTTCTCTGTATAAGTGTATAGGCTGTTCACGCCTGCGATATATGCAATTACGTCAAATCCTCAGATTCGTACCGTAATTACGGAACCTTTTCAGCAGCCAGGAGTGCCATTTAATGGATGCGTTTTAGCAATTCTTACAAAACGTGGGATCAAGCGACCGCAAAGCTGCTTACGGTGGAAGCTATGTCGGCAGTGCATTGCAGTGCAGTGTTGAATGTCCGAAGTTTGCGGTATGACCTACACGTATCAGCAAAATGCGAATGGTGTAGTTAATGTGTGACAATTACAGATGTTCAAGCTTAAGAAGATTATGTGTCCTAAGTTTTTATTGTCACCGGACTGATGAAAAAGAACCGACAATTTCTGTGGAGTCCTCAAATTGGACATTCATGTTCTTGATTATTTCCTTGCATTTTTGTCTACTATTCGTTCCATTTTTAAGTTTACCCTCGACGAATCGGAACTGAATGGTTATTTTAATGTGAAAAACTAGCAATTACGGTCTGCGATTCTACAAACTTTGTAACAACCGATCAATCTAATCATATCAAACAGCAACCATTCAGCTTATATAAAAGGTAGCTTGATCGCTTGTCTAGTCAGTGTGTGGTTATCTTTTGTACCGAACGGTCGGCCATTAGCGCCATTTGTATTAGCTGTGCTTGCCCTTGCCTTTTATGATTATAAACTGTAAGTTGATTTATTAAATACATTTGTCCGCCACAACTGTCTAATGTTTGAATAGGATAGGATTTAGATTAGGGGTCTAATTTCTGGAAGTTGCACCCTTTAGGAGAACCTGCTTTGATTCGCCATTCAATTCCCGGTTTAGTTCCGGGCAGTAAACACGGGGATTGATATTTGGCGACGGTGACAGGACCACTGTCCGGTTTGTCAAATTTCAAAAATTCGTTTATTTTGACAATTTTCACATATAAATAACTTTTTCATTTTTGCGAGTTGAACGAAAAGCTTTACATTTCTGAAAAGCTCGTGATCTGGAGATTCTTTTATGATACTTAGTTTTTCATAAAAAACGACTTTTAGTTTTTTCGATTTTTTGAGGGTGCAACTTTGAATTTTTGAAAAATGGAAAGTTTAGGATTGGTAGCTAGGGGGTGTTGGACACCCTCCCCCCTCCCCCCCAGGTAGTTTGAGGCGGGGAATTCAACTGGAAACTGCATAGGGTTATTGGGGCAGCCCAATAACCTATAATTAAACAAAGTTTAGGTAGATTTGAGCGATCCCCCCTCCCCCCCCAAACCCCCCCCAAGACGGGTAAAATTTTCAAAATTCTTAGTTTAGGAAAATCTGTGGACATTTTTTCCAACCCCCTGGTGCTAAAAATTCCTGTTTTCGGGAATATTTAACACTAGGAGAGCAACAGAAGCGCACTAGAGGCAAAATTTTGAATTTTTGGTCAAATTTTGAAAATTTTTTTTCGACCCCCCAAGTCATTTTTGGGTCGATTTAGGCCAAAATCTTGTTCATTCGTCCCGAAATAAATTTTTTGGGCGTTGTTTTCACGCTCAGGAATCTATTTTAGGCAATTTAGAGGCAAAATTTTGCAATTTTTTTTCAAACTTTGTGAAATTTTTTGACCCCCCCCAAGCATTTTTGAGGTCAAAATCGGTTAATTTCTTGTTATTTAGGGCCTAATAAATTTTTGCAGCGTTAGTTTTACGCTCAAAACGTGATTTAGGGCATTTTAAGGCCAGAATTTGAAGTTTTTAGGCCAAATTTTGACGATTTTTGACCCCCCCCCAATCGACTCCCAAAATTGGAAAATCGCCTAAAAATCGCGATTTTTACCAAAAATAAGTGTGAGCCTAAACGCAAATTGCGATTTTAGGCTAGATTATAACTGTATTACGTGTTTTTGGAGTATTTAGGCATTTTGACCCCCCCCTAAAACCCTCATTTTCAAATTTTTTTTGGGATCTTAGAGTGGTTTTTGGCATTTTCGAACACTCATTTTCGCTTTTTTGAGTCGAAAACAAAAAATCCGTTTCGTCTCATCGGTTACATTAGCCAGAAAATGCTAAAAATCGCGTCGCCCCCCCTAACCCCCTCAATTTGATATATACGTATATAACTTTTTGGCCAATTTTGTTGTTTTCCGTGCTTTTTTGGGTCGATTGGAGGCGAACTATGTTTTGTGTGCGTACGCATTAATTTCCGAGCACACGCATGTCGTTTTATGCCCGTTTTGCGAAAGAAACGTGCCCCCTCCCCAGTTGTTTCGTCGAGAATTTTCGTTTTTTTTCTGAGTTTGAGCAAATTTAGCTATTTTTGGGGCGCAACTGTGGTCTTTTTGAAAAGCAGTATTTTTGTCAATTTTCCTTTGGTTATGTATAATTTGGTGATTTGAATCCGTAGCGCACAGCGTACCAAATGTACGTACATAACTGAGCAGTTTCGGGTTTTTTTTCGGCGCGCCCCCCCTTACCAAAGTTGTTACTTTCGAAATGTTTTTTTGGAACAGCTTGTGTTTTTCTGCTTAATATGCCAATGGTATTTTAGAATGCGTAGATCTAGTCATTTTTGGGCCAGAAATTTTCATATGAGTCAGTTTCGTCGGTGTTTTCTTTGCCACCAAGTTGGTCATTTAGTGGCTACATGTCCTTTACGTATAAATCATTTTCGATGCCAAATTCCATTTCGTGATCAGGCCAGTCATATTTTGAGAGGCGCACAGCCCAGTCATTTAAGGTTTTTTCCGAGAGCAACCAATTTTTCCTCAAATTTTCCGTGTTTGCCCCCATATAGATATGGCTCAAGAAGAGATTTTTCTCCCCCAAGTTTGCTTAGCCTATATGTGCCCCCACCTATCAGATGTTTTTCTTGTGGCTTTGTCGGCTTTCCTAGCGCGAATTCAAATTTTTTGAGACGTCCAATTCACGGAATTCGTCATAATCACAATCTGATCTCGCCTGCATACCCCAGATTTCCAACTTTTTCTGGTCGAATTCAAAGTTCTACGTACCGGAGCAAATTCAACTCTATGCCTCGTTGCCCCATGGAAAACTACGCCAGAAACAGCTATTCGTTTTGTCCTAACCCTCATACAACCCTCATACTCAAAATGGTCATTTTCGCATGTCTGAGGTATGTCCGGATTTTTCAAGCGAAAAATTTTTTGCGAACCCCCAGAACCAAACGACTAGAGCAGTGAGGAGTAGGCCTATGAACTGCTACTATAACCGGTATCCATTCCCTCGGTTCGTTTTGCCAAGATTTTCTGGAGGCCAAAACCTTTTTCGTTATGGCAATAGTGCCATTTGGCCCAAATCTCAAAAATTTCCGGGTCGATTTTCAAATTCTTGCTATCAGAGTCCAATGAACGATAGTTTCAGATCAAGCGCGATGTTTTCGAACAGACTTTCACATTTTTGCCCTTCAAATCGTGGTTTTTTCGAACGAAATTTTGGAAAATCTGCGGTTTTGACCCCCAAAAACAGGTCATACCACCCCAAACAAAACGTGACTTGTTTCAAGGGAAGTATTTCTAGTAATTTGGATCAAAGCAACAATTCTTCCAAGCAGGCACATAACCTGGCCAGAAAATACCAGGACCAAGATTTTTCTGGATCAAGGTCTCACGCTACGGCTTCTTCAAATTCGACTCAGTGTTCGCAGTTTGGGCAGTTGGACAAGGATCATGAAGCAACTAGTTCAGGAAATATTGATCTCAATTATGATTTGCCTTCCACAGTGCATGTATTGGAGCACTACGACCCAACCTACGATTTTTTCGAAAGTACCACTGGTTCAATAGTTGGCGATGGAGCCTCAGATTCTGTACAATGCCCCGAAACAGTTCAAATACCTGAAGTTAGTGGAAGTTGGAATGATTTGGAAGTGGAAAGTATACGTTTCGCAGATCCTCATTTTGCTGGTAAATATTTAACGGCGGAAGTTAACGCTGAAAAGGCAAGTATGGATTTGCCCAGCTCGAATGGCTCGAATACAATGGAATTAAACAAAGCTCTCACGGAAAGTGGCTCTATAAATAGTACTTCAGCTATCATGGGAACTGTAGTAAACATTGCCCTCAGTGATGGTTATGGTTTGGATTTGTTATTTAATAAAGACAAGGGCAAGGATAGTGCTGAAAGTTTGGAAAAACGCACAGATGAACAGCTGAAGCAATATACGTATATAAAGAATGGATTTGTTTGGGAAAAGAATGATTTGGTTATAGTTTCGCAGCCACGAGCTTTGTCATCGCCATTCTCAGCAATTGGATCTTAATACTGGATGTACGTATGGAATACGTACAAAAGCCATGGAGGGCTTTGATTAGGATTCCGGTCACTGGGCTCATATATCACCATTACGCGCAACTTGTATGGCCATCTTCAGTACACACCGTACATATTGATGGTTAACCAGAAAGAATGAAGGAATAATAAGAGGCAATATAGTAATATGTTCAAGTTTAAAAGGCCTCAGATACGTTTACATGAGGAATTTAATTATTATTGAAGTTTGGCTTGCTATCTACTATTTCCTTGTATTTCCTCTTTACAGTATTGTTTTTGAAGTTAGTAGTTTTTTTTGTACGTGTACTGACATACTTTTGCATTCTAACTTTGCTATTTCTATTTTGGCATTTTGTTTAGTATTTTTCGCTTAATCTTTGCCGTATATTAATCTAAAAACTCTAAAAATCCAAAAATATTGAGTTAGTTCTTATGTAGTTTATTTGCTTTACAGTTGTTTTTGTATTCTTTTGTAATTATGCTTCGGCAAGCCACACTTCATAGCGAAATAGGTTCATGCTTTGTGTATTGATGCAACGACTTACAGTTAGTTTGTATTTTTACTTAATCACACCTCATGAAAGCTGAAGTGAAATGACGGTGTAAATATAGTTTTTCTCTTTTGGAGTGAATTTCTACTTTTTCTGTACAAACGTAATCTCTGTAAAGCGTCGAACTACTTTTCCATTTTGCGCTTATCCTAACTATAAAATTCTTGGCGCAAATCTCAAATCATAGCACGAGTTTTCTTTATAAATGTTTGTCTAACCCCCTTTGTGTTTCAGCTTTACGGCTCTTTCAGTGGTGTTTTTCAACGGTGCTTTGAACGGTGCAATTGCCGGTGCTACCAGTCTTCCGACAAGGCTCGAGGGCCGGTGCCCCGTAGTAGCCTTCCGACCGGGCTCGAGGGCCGGCGCCCCGTAGTAGCCATACCAATGCCATAATGAAAAATGCCTTACTTTATAGTCCTATTTGTTTGTCATATTTTGTTATAGTCATTTTTATAGTCTTCTTGCCTTTAAAATTTTTTCTGTCTACTTTAAAATTCAGCCTTAAATGCTTGCCTTAATTTTTGTCTTGTTATTCTGTTTATCTTTGTTTGATTACTTTGATTCTATTGTTTGTTTTTGTTAAGTTTTGCATTTATCTTATGTAATTCGTAGGTACTCATTTCTTTCGAGCGGGGTGAAACGATAACAAAAACATTGAAAACATTGAGAAGTTGATAACGTTGTTAGCTTATATTTGTTAGACTTGTTAGGATATATATGTAATTGCTGTTTGTTAAATTATGTTCGAAATTCTCTTTGAAATTTGTTGGGATTTTGTATTTTCTTTAAACTGCTATTTGCTATTGCACAATTCCGAGAGATAAGGGCTTTAAGCCAAGGGCCAAGAGTTGAGCTAAGACGGGTTGTGCTGTAAACGGCAGTTTCTGTCTGGGCTTTCAATACATGAACCTGTAATCCTGTTGTTTTTGTTTGAAGTTGTTTTCTTTATTAGAATATGTATAGTTTGTCTGCTTTGTCATTATATTTTGTTGCTAGTTACTTAATAGTTAGTCAATTTCGTTGTATAGAATTACTTGTGACTTTCCTTGTGACTATTGTTCTTTATTATACTTGCTTAGCTAGGACTTTGAAATTTTGTTGTTTATTATAAATGTCATATTTACTCTTTTGAATTTTGCTGTACAGATACTATGCCCTATATTTTTTGAAACCTTTTATCTTTTGAAACCTTGTTGTACAGTATAAACTGTCATATTTACTCCATGTATAGAAATTTATTGACTGTACTGTTTATTCCGGAATCTATAATTGTTAGAATGATAGTTTTGTGTGTTGGGATGAGTTGTGTGAATGGGGTTTTCTAACCATAGAGGCTTTAGGGTACACTTTTTCATATGGGGTCTCGATTCACTACTTTCGTTTTCTACTTACTCTCTTTTCATTATCTAAATTTGAATCGCAGTATCGTTTAAAATGTTATCAAGTTACGTGCATGTAAGCAGTTAATCCCCAGTTTCGATTAGCCTGCATTTGACTACAAACTCGCTACCAAACTTTTATATTTTCTTTAAAAACTTTGTACTTTCTTTTGTAAGTCGCTTGGCTTACTCTTGAAGTTACTTTCTTTCATGGGCAGTAAAAGCGCCAGGACTTCTTAACGGTTGCTTACTGGTCGCCCATGTGGTTTTCTTTTTTTTCTTGAAATTTTCCATCTATTTTTAATTCTTGAATTATGGTAGCAACTCTCGTTATCTTTGAATTTTTAGCAGGCGCTAAAAAACTTTTGCAGGGGGATGATGTGAAAAACTAGCAATTACGGTCTGCGATTCTACAAACTTTGTAACAACCGATCAATCTAATCATATCAAACAGCAACCATTCAGCTTATATAAAAGGTAGCTTGATCGCTTGTCTAGTCAGTGTGTGGTTATCTTTTGTACCGAACGGTCGGCCATTAGCGCCATTTGTATTAGCTGTGCTTGCCCTTGCCTTTTATGATTATAAACTGTAAGTTGATTTATTAAATACATTTGTCCGCCACAACTGTCTAATGTTTGAATAGGATAGGATTTAGATTAGGGGTCTAATTTCTGGAAGTTGCACCCTTTAGGAGAACCTGCTTTGATTCGCCATTCAATTCCCGGTTTAGTTCCGGGCAGTAAACACGGGGATTGATATTAAAGTTGAACTCGGTGTTTGGAAAACTGAATGAGCTATAGCAGAAGCGGCTGCGCTGAGTACTAGCCTAGCGGACGATTCAAAAACTATTGCTGAAGCTATTACAGTAACGTTCAAGCTGTTAAAGCTAAAGGCTACAGAAAACGCACAATGCGTACACTTTAACGCTACAAAAGCGTGCTATATTCTGATAAAGCCAATGAATGGACAAATATAGTATAGTTAGTATACGCTGGCTTGCAATAAACAATTGCATACGTGTCACCTAAAATGCGCTGCCTGCACGGTATTTACTTTAAACGATAAGTAGATAAAAAAACACCGCGATTATTGGCTTGTGATGCAAATGGACAACAACAAAAGACGAGCTTTCCTCTACAATTTCTACCATTCTTTTTAACATTTGCGCCAGAAATCTATCATGAATAACACTTGAACTTTCTTAGTTGACAGTCCCAGCTAAGCAATAATGACAATACTGGTGTGTTCGATGTTTGCAAAACTTTGTGACAACTGTGACACTTGAAGTTAAATGTACAAGCTGAGCAATTACAACAATTGCAGGATATCCCCAGCATTTTAATTCTGTTAATTTACTTTAAGTAATATAGTTTATTTAATTGGTGTGTTCGATGTTTGCAAAACTTTGTGATAACTGTGACACTTGAAGTTAAATGTACAAGCTGAGCAATTACAACAATTGCAGGATATCCCCAGCATTTTAATTCTGTTAATTTACTTTAAGTAATATAGTTTATTTAATTCCGGCAAATTTCAACACTAAGCAACTGTTTGTACTGACGAAATCAGCACTTAAAGTTACTAAATATCAGCCAGCAAATATGGCTGAGTCACTTCTCTTTGTCTCAAAAAGGTTTGGTTTTCAGAGATCCCTAATGAGTTTCAGTTCTTTGGATAGTGAAATAACGGGATCTACAAAATTAATGACTAAATTTTACAGTTTCAGGTTCATCTGTTACATGGAATTTTGGGTCAAAGATCAAAGGACAACGTAAGAGGTTGCTAAAGTCACTTTTCTTTATATATTTGACCAATGTTGACATTAAACAAGTAAAAATTGCAAATATTATACAATTTTCATGTGGTTGTCAACTTAACATTAAAATTCAGTTGGCACAAACAATATCACTGATCTTGTGTGCGTCTACGGAAGTAGATGCTTTATGAGAATACTAGCGCTAGTCATGTCTGGGATTCTCATGAAAGTCAAGTTGCTGCATTGAGGGCACTTTAACTTAATATTAGGTGTGCGTATACGGAAGAATCACCAATGTAGACTGCACACAAGATGATACACACAACTTATTTTTAAACAAGACATGCCTGTTTTCTCTTTGCAAGCCCTGTGGAGCTGAAAAAATGATATCATTAGTATTGATAGTGATTTTTGTTTTCATGGATGCTAACCATTGACATCATATGCCGTCGTTAGGCGTAAAATCTGTAAACTGTGTTTTAAACATTGCCGATTCTTTCAATCGGCAACGTTTGTTACAAATAATTCTTGCACAGCTGCTTGTGAGTACATCAGCTTTTGCACTTTTGATGGTGCGTTAGAAAATAGCATTCTCACAAGTGCACATATGATACCACTGAATATGACGTCGCAACTCATTAATTGCATGCAATAAATACATATTAAACTGTTCATGATGAGCGCAGCTACAGCTTCAAAAATCCGTGAGCACGTTGGGCAGTTCAACATTGATTACTAGTATATCTGGTATATTCTGAAACAATTAATGTTAATTAGTTTTTGTTTTAGTGATGTCACTGAAAAGCACAAGTTGTGTCATGCGTCAAAACTGGAATGCTAGCCGAAGGTGGGCATCACCAAGAGAGGAAAGGAAAGAGAGGAAAGGATATTTCCTGCGAAATGTCTTACCCTTATGCCTGATCCTCTGATGTTGATTTTTTGGCAACTGCAAACTGACTATAGGCTCCATCATGTTACAGCCTAACAGTTAGATTTTGAACCATTAGAATTAAATCTGTTAAGAAGTTTCACAAACTGTAATACAAGATATTCACTTCACTGCTCTGTGAATTTTCGGGAGGTGTTTTATGTTCGTATTTCTTCTTACTTATTATCTTTCTTACTCTTTCTTATTACCTTCTTCTATGCTTCTTTCTTATTTATATCTGCAATAAGTTAAGTTACGTCCAAATAAGCTATGGGCCTATTTCTTTAAAGATTAAAATGGTCGGATTAGACGGATTAAAAATCAGCCGGATTAAAAGTTTAATTTCTATTTGTTTTATGCAGGATTAAACGGATTAAAATTTAATCCGTGTAAGGGGGGGGCTATGAACGGGTTGGCACGACATCGTCAGAGCTACTTTCCCTTCCAACGTTAGCCAACATATCAAAGTAAAAAAGTTTAGGGTGGGCAATAATATATCTCACCTACACTGTTTTTGGAAGGACGCCAAAGTACAAATTTTGGTGCGAAAAATGGAATTTTTCAAAAAGGTTTTTTCAGCTCTGGTGGATTAACGGTTCGACCACTTCTGAAAGGTTTAGCCATAAATGTTAACTCTTACTAGTGCTAAATATTAAAGGTATTCCGGCTTTCGAGCGTTGCTTCTTTCTTCAGTTATAATAGCTCAAAGTTTGAAATTTGGCAAAAAGTTGTGATGTGACCGTGCGCCGGCTACGATCTAATAAAATTGACAGCCCCTAGCCTACCCAGCTTTTTTACCAAATATTAGGCTCTAATAGGGGCAAACTGTCTCTAAGTTTCGAGGGATTTGGCTTTCTGGTTAGTGTGCTAGCAAACGTTTTGTTAAGAATTAAGCAGATGGGGTGAAATTAGATAACAGATGGAATAAAATTAAGATGTAATTTTAAAGTACACATGTTCAAAGAGCAAACATGTCCCAAATGTTACTTAACACAAATGTTTCCGTTATTAATTGTTTCTTATTCCACAGAAATCCAATTTTCTGATATTTCCCTTGACTTTCATCTAAATTTACTCAAATGAAGTGTTATCTTTATGAACAATAAATGAAAAATTGCCCTTCTGTGTAGGAACCTCGGTTCCTTAGCTAAGTCGTGTCCGCCATTAAAAAGTAGCGCAAAGGCAGTCTCACGAAATCTTTCGTACAGAGCGGCGGCTCTTTTTCCTGTTCGTCTGGGGGATCCTTTTCGTAAGTTCTTTGGTTGGGGGACTTAGTTCCCTCTTAAGTTGGGTTGTGGGTTCGTTCTTTTTGTTTGTTTTGTCAATATTTTTTGTGCTTCTGTAAAGTTTCCTGTTTTGTACTGAAAAGTTGATTTTGCTATTTTGTAACTTTATAATTTTGTCTTAAAAACAGTAAACTCACGGTACCAAAATTGGACTGCCGGCGCCTGCTGTAGTTGTTTAGGGAAATTAGCGAGCTTAGGGACGAGATTACGAGTTCGACATGCGCACACTCACGAACCTAGCACTTCTTCATTTAATTTAAATTATTTGTTCACTGGCAACAACCTATTCTTTACAACTGGCGACCGTTCCTTCAGCAGAGTAGCATGTCAGACTCGTCTCGCCCGCTTACTCGTTATTTAAAAAGGATTCGGGAGGAAACAGTTCGTCTTTTTTCAGAACTACCTCCAAATTCGCAGGCGCCGGAAGTGTCAGATAGTTTTTTGAACCGCCATTTTTTCAATAAGTCTCCTGTAAACTTGGGGGGGGCGACAGCATGGGGGGAACGGGGGGATTGCCTCCCCCCAAAATTTACAAAATCCGACTCCCCCATACAGTTCAAATCCACCTCCTCCCCCACCCCCACAAGTTGTGGTTTCTTCCCCACCTGAATCACACAATTTAGGGGTACATTTTTCTGAACCTCCCCACCCCCAAAATTCTGAAATTCCACACCTACGAAATTCTGAACCTCCCCACCCCCAAAATTCTGAAACTCCACACCTACGAAATTCTGAACCTCCCACCCCCAAAATTCTGAAATTCCACACCTACAAAATTCTGAACTTCCCCACCCTCAAAATTCCGAACCCCCCCCACCCCCCAACTTTTCGTGGTGCTGTTCGACCCCCGACCCCACCCCGGAATAGGCGCAGCCATTCCGCCTCTAGGGGACAGTCGTCGGGAGAAATGTCTCGGGGGGTATAAATTTTTCGGGGGCCCTAATGAATACTTGGGGTTCTCCGGCAGTTGGGGAACCGGTGGGGCAAAATTTTGGGGGAGAATCAAATAGGGACCGGAGAGAAACCTCGGTACAGGTGTTGGGGGACCAATTTCCGGCCCCTCTCAGATTGTTTCTCAGTTTGCTCTCCCCCCAAACGAAAATTTGGGCAATTTGGGGGCGGGTAAACTACCTACGCCCTCCCCCAAAAATCCAGTGGACCGAAATTCTGAAAATTCAAATTTTCGCCGGGATTTTGATGATTTTATTTCGCCTCGTTTTGATGTCGTTCAGAGTACGCAAAGTGTTCTTACTGCTATGGGGTTGAAAAATGGGGCGGCCCCTAGTGGTGTGTCTGGGCCGTTGTCCGGGCAAGCCGGAGAGGGACCCCCCTCCTCCCCAACAATCTCAAAATTTATCTTCACCCTCAAATATTTTGGGAAATGGGGCGGCCCCTAATGGTGTGTCTGGGCCGTTGTCCGGGCAAGCCGGAGAGGGACCCTCCCTTTCCCAACAAACTCAAAATTCACCTTTCCCCCCAAATTATTATCTCCCTCAAATTTCCCAAGGTGGGGCTACAGCTCCTCCCCCCCAACGTACGTATTCTCTCCGGTCTCCTCAGGGTCCGCCCGATGTTGTCGGGACACTCTCCCGGCAGGTCGGAAACGGCTCCTGCCCCCCTCCCATGGATTCAAGTTTTTCACAAAATTTTGAGCAAAATGTTACGGGTCCGTCTGGCATTGTCGGGACACTCGTTGTCGGCGGGTCGAAAATGGGACTCCTCCACCTCCTACCGGACCAAATTTTCAGCAAAATTTCGGGGAAATGTCGCTCATTCAGAAAATGAGTCCGTCTACAATTCTGCGAACAGTCAAAATTCGGGTATTTTGTCTGAAGGAGGAAGTGCAAATCATAACACCCCCGCATCATACATGGAGCAGAATTTTGGTGGGGGGTATCACCCCCCAGAGCCCAATTACCTACCCAATACCCAAATTCCACATAGCATTCCAGCGGCCTTGGCAGATTTTCAGAAAAATACGTACGTACCGCCGGGAAATTCCCAAGCCCCTCAGTTGTCTCATTTGGGGGGGGCATGTCATTCCGCGGGACCAATACGGAAACCCCCTACCAAATCGAGCCACGGCTCCTTCTCATATTTCAGTATATCGCACTCCAGTTTGCACCGGGGGCCCCTCCGCACCAAAATTACATCATACACGGCCCCCGTCACCCCCTCCCCTACAAGTCCCCCACCCCAGCACTCAAAATCCCCCTTTAGCTTCCCCAAATCGCACAGCTCAATATAGTTTTGTAAATAATCAGAACCCCCAATATTTTCCGATTCATCCCCGTTCTTACGGACAGCATCTCTATGAAGGTGCCCAAATTGCAGCTCCCGACCAACATCAACAGCAAGTTCCCCAACTTCGCTATCAACCACCCAACGAACAGTTTCCGGAGGGACACTATTTTATACGTACACCCGCAAATTTCGAATATGACCGGCTAGAACAGCAAGTTTTTCAGAATCCAGTGGTCGCTGAACTGGATAGAAACAATTTGTGGGAGGGGTCCCAGCAAAATCTTCCGCCCCTCCGGGTACCCCCGTACGTACCACAACAGGCTCCGGTAAACCCCTATTATTTGGCAGATATGGTTGCCTCTCATGCTTGTGTAACCGATTATGTATCTCAAAATCACCCGCCCACCCTCAGTGAGGCCTCCCAGCAGCTGGAACAACACTTGTCTGTGTCCTCCTTATGGGAGGGCAAGGACGCAGCGTCCCCCCCTGCTGGACAGGAACCTCCGGGGGGTAATTCCCCCCACAGCCCCACAGTTCGGCACCTAACATTGCTCCGCCAGTTTCTAGTTCACAACAAGTGTGTACGTATATACCGCCACACCTCCAACCATCACTTTCCCCACCTCCTCCGGGTCCCCCTCCTACTCCCTCATCTTTTTCAAATCAGAGTTCTCATACGGTGCATACTGTGGGGAAAAATCAAAAACGCCCAAAAATTCTCGTCACCCCACTCCCGAAACCATGCAACCAACGGACATTTCTGTCTCTAAATTTGATACTAGTCTTTTTCGGTATTATCTTGAAGTCCTACGGGAAGTCCCTCGTTACGACCCGAAATATGCTTACTTTGAGGATTGGCTTCCTCAATTTGAATCGGCCGTGGCGGTTCATGCGGTCCCGGAGGCTCAGTGGGGGCGTCTTCTCTGGAATAAACTCTCCGGAAAAGCTCAAATTTTCGCCTCCCGTTGTGGCCCACAGGTCGTGGAGTCTTACACTGGTTTTCTTGAATTGATAAAATCCCAGTTTCCAAAACCTCAACTTTCTTTACGTGATAGATTTTCTGCTTTTGCTCACCGAAAACAACTTCACAATGAATCTGTCCGTCATTATATTTCTGAACTGCAGGCTATGGCCCTCGACCTGTGGGACACCCAGGAGGAACGGGAGGAACAATGCGTTCAACAACTTTTTGCCGGAGTCCACGATAAGTTCGCCCTTGCACTGGCCTCCCTCTACCAGAGTGAACGCCCGACCATGCAAGATGTGCGTCGCATCATTGACCGTCTGGAGTCTCGCGAAGCCAGGGCTCCGGAGGGCGACACTTTATCGTACGATTTGCCCATTTACTATGTTGAAGAAGGGGGTTCTGATAATAGATCTCAGAACCAAAGAACCTCAGATTTTACCTCTCAGGCAAATTTAGAAGTCGCTGCCTCCCGCCTTGGTTTCCGAGAGATGAAGGATTGGTTTGAACAGCACATCCAAGAAGCCTTGGCCAAGTGGGATGAGGAAAAACGTAAGAAATTTTCCGCCCCCTGTAGATATTGTAAAAAGCGGGGACACCCTCCCGAAAAATGTTGGGAAAGATATCCCTCTAAAGCCCCTCCTGACTACAAAACTCGCCCCCTCCCGGAACGAATTGACCACGTTTCTTACAACCAGCCGCGTTATTCTCCTCAATATCAGGCATCCGCGAATCAACAACAGTATTATCAACCCGTAAATTATACACCACCCCCTCCACCTACACAGTATGCGCCTGTCCAGCCCAACCCTCAACCACCTCAATTTTCTGCTCCATCTTCCACTCCTCAACCCTTGTTTCCTCCCACTCGGCAACAGGCACCTTCTGCCCCGGTTCAAAATTTTCACCCCACTCCTGCTCAAACTTCAAATACTTCTCCAACTCCGTACCAGCGTATTGTCATGGCTAATGCTGGTATTCCGGAGTTGTCACAAAATTTTGTACCTGCGTCCGATTCGGGAGCGGGAGCTCAAGCTGCCCCTCCCTCGGGTGGGTCAGCTCCCCCTTCCACCGGAGTCACCTTACAACAGGCAAATCAGATGTTTAGTCAATTTCAAGTTTCTATGGTGTCAGCCCGGCCAGGGGGCGGTTCTGCTCCGTGGGGGAGGGGCCCCTCCAGGCTACTCCGGAGGCACTTTCAATTTCCACTGAACTCGATTCTCAACACCTCGATTTGTCAATGTCGGAGGCCCAATTATCTAGTGTTTTTTCAAAGGTAGTTCATAATTTGACGCATTTACAAACAATTCAGAGGGATACGTAGCAGTGTAGAAGACTGTCACCGTTGGTGGTTAGCTTAATGGCATTTCTGATTTTAGCTTGTCCTTTGCTTACCTAACTCATTAGACTTCACAAGGTTCCTGTTGACTGCTTTTGACTACAATTCGCTTGGATAGAAAAGTTTTGATGGACCTGCCTGGTTAAATACAGGTTCAGTATTGTACACTGGTGTCCATAGTGCGGTCGGTACGGGGCTAATATCGCGAAGTCGCTTGCGTTACCACTGTATGCGTTGTCTAACAATAAATCTAAAAGTAAAGGAGCTAACACTTATTTACAGAAGAAGTATAGCATCACTTTGGACGCTGTGGCGTTAAAGTTTGGCTTATGCCCAAGGCAGCATACACTTTATCATCATAAAAACGTTAGTGTTGCTTCGAATCAGTGATTTCTTTTAAATTCTCAATTTAAAGTCTGAGGGTAAGTCATCGTAGTAGCTCTGGCATATTTTATCGCTGATGTTACTTCATGCGAGCTCCGTAAGTGGTCACGCAATGGCGAGATTCCATTGAACAGCGCATTCCAATGCAAACAAGGATACAATTGCACTCCATGTGTCTCCAAATGCCGTCTTAAAACCGTCAAGGTTAATACAGATAGAAAACATATTTGTCAAATAAACATCATGACATATTGTTACGTTTTCAATGCTTTAGTGTCTAATGGAAAATGAAACATGAAACAAATCAAACTGGATTGTTGATGAAGCGGGCTGATGGACTAGTTGCAATTAAATATTAATATTTATTGACAAACGCCCATTCCCATTAGCAGGTTGTTTTTTGGTTTAGGCTTCGAATTTGCCGGAAGCATTTCATGCTTTGGAAATTGCGATTGCCATAAGGAATTCAAATTCAAATTGATTCATTGCACTGTTCCCCAACACCTCCTCTTTTTCCTCCACACATGGAGCCTTACGAAATTTTGGATTTTACGACAACTACGAATTAACGTTACAGGAAAGTGTATCACTTTTAACAGGCATAAAAACCGTTAAATTCCTCCCTAAATGCAATACAAGTGCAGCATGCGTTAAATCGAATGTAAGCGACGAGCCACGTTGCCCTCAAAACAATTTGTTCTGTTCGCTGCCACAACAACCATCGCAATACCGACATCGACTGCGACAACAATTTCATCACGGTTTAGCGCTTCTAGCGGTGGTAGGAGCAGCAGTAGTAGTAGCAGCAGCAGCAGCATCAGTATTGGCACGACACCAACAACAACTACTACAACAACCAGTAGTAGTAGCGGTAGTAGTAGGAGTATTAGTCTTACCACTTCCACTACTGCCGATACCGCGAATATAGCTAGTGTCGGTTCCAGTACTGAAGGCATTACTATTACTACTACTGCAGCGGCCCAAGTTTCGACTAAAGAAACAGTGCCTGGTTCCGATATTACAACACCGATTTTATCAACTTTAAACCCCGACAGTACAGCCACAACTGTGACTCTTTCTGAAGCGTTTGAGATGACTGAAAGGCTACCAACTTAAACTCGAGGTGATTCAACTAATAACAGGGTAAGCTTTCAATGTGTGCAACATAAACAAACATGAACATATAAAAATATAGATTCGGTGTGGTAGCAGTCCTAATTTCTATGTTCCTTTCCACCCTCCTAACATTTTTAACTCAAGAATGGCTATGTCCCAAAACATCAACATAATAACCACCTCTGATTCGACTACACAAACGGCGTTAGATCGTTGATAACATTATGAAATGCCCTAGTCTAAACTTGCTAGGACGTTGTCAACTCCTTCAGCCAGAGCTCCTGAGTTGAACTGCGAACCTCTGGACGAATGTGCTACATCTATTTACGAAGCAGTGGTTTAACTAATTTTGAACATAAACTATAAAAATCCACAAAAAATATTTACGTATAGTTTAAGTTTGGTTTTCTTACTTCTGCTTGCCGAAGAAACCTTTTTAGCTCCTTTCTTCTGTTCATTCGACTCAGCTAATGTTTCATCGAATAAACTCAATCGGTTGCATTTCAGTACCCGTTTCTTCATCTTCCTCTGCATCGGATTCGATCATCAACCGTTTGCGCGCCTTAGACGAGACTCTGGGGAAGCTTCAACTTTTTCGTGAGAAGTCTTGGTCGCATCCCCCATAGCCTTCTGATCGGATTCCTCCATCTTTTGGAGAATCTGAGGAGAATATACTGTTAAACCGGCGAACCTGGCTCTTGAATGTATCCGTGTAATTACGTCGCACGGGGTCGGGCTCTGATATATCGGGGTATTCAGCGCTAATAGCGTAATGTAGAGAATAGCCTGGAGCCCCTCCGATTTTGTCAGTTTCTGCATAAAATCCAGACCCCAGGTACCGCTGAATCGAGTCGGTAATAGGCGGTATTTGTTCCATTTCAAGTAGTTTAGCGTGCTGTTGGTATTATCGAGGCTAAATGTAAAACCTGATAGGCGTCAATGGTTTGTTTGGATTAGCCTTCCACGACTATAGCTGACCTCGATTTCAATGCTTTGAATTATCATAATCCGAGCATTCCTTGGCATGCATTTTTGGACAAAGCGACAAAGTATGCATAACTCAACTGCCAATGAAAGATCAACGACCCCGCCTGCTGAATTAATTGAGCTAGACCTTATATCGTTGCAAACCCGTAACACAAACTTGTCAGCGGAGTATTTGTCTGTATATCAAGCTACCACTGTAGCTTTGTGATCTGTATTATATCACGTTTCATATTCTTAAACGATAGCAAGGTTTTAGCCTCTGCTTTGTGCATGGTGTCTTGTGCCTGTTACTTTGTCGTCTGAGAACTGTAGTAGCTGCTATTAATAATCTGAACTCAAGAGTGTTTGTGCGTTATCTAAAGAAATCCCAGTACTTTATTATTTTACGCTTAATGTAATGGTTATTAAAAACTATTTCGAGTTTTTATCTCATGCTCATATATTTTTCCTTTATTCGCGTTCTTATATTCTTCTGTATACCTAACAGTATACGTAAAGCAGCGGTTTTTAGGTCTTTACGGTCTCCAGAATTTACGATCATCTCTTACAATTTAACAATGGTTCTGGTTCGTTATATCCGAAAATCTACAATTTTGTTATGGTTAATATAATCCTAGTTTATGTTAACCTGTTACCACCTAGCCAATATCAATTTCAGCTAAATTTCAGTTATTGTTTCAGGAAGTTCCTACAAATATTATCAACAGGCCATCTTCGAGTTTCTGATATTTCTTGGCAAAAGGCTTAAACCTTTTCCGTGGTTTATCCAAACAGTGTTGAACCCGCCATCAACTCTTTCTATACCAATCTTACCACCTAAAGCAGCAACATTAGTTTTAAATTTCGGTATCAGAACAGTGGTTTCATGAAAGAATTCTTAATAGGCAAGTCCTCATTTTAAACGCTAATTTACTAATTTTCGAAGAAAAAGGGCCTTAGAACACCTTAGAAGTTATGTACATATCCCCCGGTTTTGTTATTCCAACTTTTAGAGAGTCAAAGATCTACACCAATTCAATTCATTTAGTGCGAATGATCTAAAAATCTAGTTTGGTTTTCTTACTTCTGCTTGCCGAAGAAACCTTTCTAGCTCCTTTCTTCTCTTCATTCGACTCAGCTAATGTTTCATCGAATAAACTGAAGTCAATCGGTTGCGTTTCTTCATCTTCCTCTACCTCGGATTCGATCATCAACCGTTTGCGCGTCTTAGACGAGACTCTGGGGAAGCTTCAACTTTTTCGGGAGAAGTCTTGCTCGCATCTCCCATAGCCTTCTGATCGGATTCCTCCATCTTTTGGAAAATCTGAGAAGAATACACTATTAAACCGGCGAACCTGGCTCTTGAACATATCCCTGTAATTACGTCGCACGGGGTCGGGTTCTGACATATCGGGGTATTCAGCGCTAAAAGCGTAATGTCGCAACCTCAATAGAGAATAGCCTGGAGCCCCTCCGATTATGTACATATCCCCCGGTTTTGTTATTCCAACTTTTAGAGAATCTAAGATCTACACCAATTCAATTAATTTAGTGCGAATGATCTAAAAATCTATATACTTCAAGCTCAGCCAGCTGGGTCATTGCTATACTAAAACACCGGTTACCTAAAACTACACAACAAAACAAAGGTTTGAAAAACTGAAGTGCTGACTTGTACTGACTCAATAATCCACTTTTTCAATTTCAAGTGCTGAAGTTTTAAAGCACTTATCGCGATTACCTTCTGTCATGTCTTATGAACTTAAGAATGCCTTTGTTTTGAAAATGTTCGAGCATTGCTATATACCGATAATTACAGAAACTATAACATACTGTTATAGATAGGGTTTTATGGAAGGATTATTTACACATCAGCTTACAATTTTATCCAGGACAGATGCTCTGCATTAACTTCTACAGCTTTTTGGTGCCAGTTCATGCTCCATCTCTACAGTAACCCCAGTCAAGATATAATATAAACATTGGGGGGCCTAAGCCTAACACAATAAATTACCTTAGTTTACACCTTTAATTATAGTACAACTATGACGACTACTATACAACTTAACCAAACTGCAGGTCACTTGGCGTAAAAAATGTAATTGTTAAAATAATGAAAAACCGTAGTATTTAAATTAAACAAAATACTATTTACAGTTTGCAAATCAGGAACAAATCATATCCGAATCAAGTTTTTGTCTTCTAAAAAAATGCAAAATACACATAAACTTATACAGGCGTTTCAGAATACTTTAACTATACTTTAATTTAACTATACAAGAATGGTTTCATGTGAGAACTGTAAAAAACGACGAAGTTACAGTTCCCTTTTAACTATATGTGCAAATCTTATCTTTCTTTATCAGACTACTCCTAGACAATAAAATATAGAGCTCAAAGCTCGGTGAATCGCTGACCCCCACTTCAACTTTATATTCAAGAATATAAATTATTTTAGCTTATTATAACACACTCTGCTATATATAATTACAGGATGAATTGCATCTTTTTAATTAAATGTTATTGTAGTCAATGTGAGGTTTCTGATTTGAAATTTCCCGTTTCCGTTTGATAAGCCAAAACGTACTCCAAAATGTCCTTTATAATATTACTAACTGGCTGCAGTTTATCCCACTGAGCAGTATGTAATCGTGATCAGTGTGTTGGATGGAGTCGCAGTTTCAATTAAGTCGATAAGTCGATCATAGTCAGCTTTATCCGCATCGGTTAAGCTTCTATACATCCAGGAGATTTAGCACCTAGAGGGAGGCATCTCACTCATTAGTTCGAAATTTTCGTAGAACTCGTCCAATACAAAGTCTGATTCTCCAGAATACGAAGGTGGTTCAATGAACCCTCTTTCTCTGCGAAATCGTGGATTGGCTTGCGTGTCCATTCGCTGTTGTCGTTGCATCATCTAGGCGTCGTTGCAGTGAGGCAATTAGTTGGTTCGCCATAAGTGCGGCAAGAGGTCGGTCTTCTTCAGTATTGTCTGAATTAGCTTCGCCGTCGACATCCAGGCTTTCAGACTACTTCTCTTTGCATTCGAATCCATTTGTGGCACGCCACAAATACAGCCCTCAAGTCAAAACTATAACACCTAGTTGCCGTAGTAACATAGCGTAATAAAACTATCTGTTCTTTATTTGGTGCAATACAACGTAAAAATATAATGTGTTGAATTAAGATAATTGCGAGAGCAGTTAAGGTGGGGTGAAGAAACTTTTGCACTGACCTTGCCCAATTGGCCTACTTTTTGGCGAAGTCGTAGAACATAGATGTGGTCAAAAAATACTTGGTCGTTGGTTCTTAGCTGCCTTGCAGCCATGTGCGACCGTCACGTTTATGTGCCCGACCACCCGCCCCCCTTTTTCACAACTACCAACATAATAAATTTAAAATCTCTGCTGGCTGCAAGACCCTAGCTTCAAGGTTGCCATTTGCCAATGTGATTTAGCACATGTGCCCTTAAAGGGGGGGGGGACTAAAATCGACTTGCCCGACTTTGTCCGATTGGCCATCTTTTTGGCGAAGTTATAGAGCATGGGTGTGAATATCGGGTGCTGAGATCTTCCTGCTTTCCAGACATGTGTAGCCGTCGGGTTTATGTGCTCGGCCCCCCTTTCACATAACTACCTATATAATATATTAAAAGTCTCTGCTGCCTGCAAGACCCTAGCTTAAAGGTTGCCATTTGCCAATATGATTTGGCACACATGCCCCTATCTGTAGAAAAACACTAGACGTCTCTATCTTACCTACATCCAAGGCAATTACTTTTCAAATTTAAAGTTTTTGCAAAATGTTAAAAATGGAAAATTTTATTGCTGGGGAGAGCTAAAAGGCTGTAGCATGGCATACACAGAAGCCCTGTAGGATTACTAATTTGCGCCAAATGGCAAGAAATTCTGCAGCCTGAAAAATTTTTGTCAACTTTAATCTTTAAAAATTGACAGAATCGCCGTTTTTGGGCAATGGTACCCCGAAATCGAAAAAATAATATTTTCTGAAAAATTTTTTTAGATATTTGAACTCAGCATGGTTGAGAATACACCCACATCAAATTTCGGCTCGATCAGTGAAGGTCTGTGACTTCTAAGGTTTCAGTAAGCTTCTGCCCAGGATACGCCAGACTAAGAATGTCGATTTAGGCAATTTTTGAAAATTAAATTTGACATAAAAATTTTTTGAGGCTGCAGAATTTCTTGAAATTTGGCACAAATGAGTACTCCTATAGGGCCTCTGTATATGCCAAATTACAGCCTTATTGCTCGCAACAGTAATAAAATGTTTCTTTCGTTAGCCAAATTTTTGCCGAAACGTCAACTTTGAAGAGTAATTCCCTTTGGATGCAGATAAGATAGAGACGTCTAGTGTTTTTCTACAGATAGGGGCATGTGTGCCAAATCATATTGGCAAATGGCAACCTTTAAGCTAGGGTCTTGCAGGCAGCAGAGACTTTTAATAAATTATATAGGTAGTTATGTAGAGAGGGCCGAGCACATAGACCCGACGACTACTACGTCTGGAAAGCAGGAAGATCTCAGCACCCGATATTCCACCCGTGCTCTATAGCTTCGCCAAAAGATGGCCAATCGAAAGTCAAGGGCAAGTCGAACGTACGAATCCCCCTTTAAGTTGCAGGTAGCGAGTGCAGGCGGGTTAACAACCAAAAATGACAAACTGAACGTTAGTATTTTTTGCGGCAATTTTTATACGAAAACTTTTTCAAAAACACGAGCGCGAGCCTGGGTGCGAGAAAATTAGAAAAGTAAATGTTAAAACTAACTGTTACACAAACGGCGTTAGATCGTTGATAACATTATGAAATGCCCTAGTCTAAACTTGCTAGGACGTTGTCAACTCCTTCAGCCAGAGCTCCTGAGTTGAACTGCGAACCTCTGGACGAATGTGCTACATCTATTTGAAGCAGTGGTTTAACTAATTTTGAACATAAACTATAAAAATCCACAAAAAATATTTACGTATAGTTTAAGTTTGGTTTTCTTACTTCTGCTTGCCGAAGAAACCTTTTTAGCTCCTTTCTTCTGTTCTTCGACTCAGCTAATGTTTCATCAGACTAAACTCAATCGGTTGCATTTCAGTACCCGTTTCTTCATCTTCCTCTGCATCGGATTCGATCATCAACCGTTTGCGCGCCTTAGACGAGACTCTGGGGAAGCTTCAACTTTTTCGTGAGAAGTCTTGGTCGCAT
>JASAND010021137.1:0-25146 GCA_030248195.1 Trissonchulus latispiculum | reverse complement strand
TGTCGCTGTGTACTGCTGAATGAACGACTAATAAAAGAGTGTGCAGGTTCTTCGCTCGGTAGTGTATGCCTAAGTAAATTCTCCTCGCGCCTAGCTCACGAAATAACCGAAATTAGAAAATTAAGAGACACGATATCTTTACTTCAACTAGATAAAATTCAAATATACATTTCCAATTTTCATCAAATGCTAAACTCCAATAATGTATCAAAACACGCGCAACAAACTTCACTAACGAGATTCTACGTCACAGCTGCCACAAACAAGAACCAAAGTTTACCCGCCCGAATCACCAGACCAACTAACTGCTAACCGACAACTGAACTAATACCCACACTTTTTGAATTCAAACTCCATAGTGAGAAACTACCCGATTAGCTAAGGTTAGAATTTGTTTTATCGTTTATGAAGATTTTCACGAAAGAATACGAAATATTCCACACGAACTGTGATTTGTAGGAACCAGAATTTTAAATTGTCTTTAAAAAATTTTAATGAATTTTTCAAGTATTAAAAACGCCTTCGGCGCGATCAGTAATAAATCAGTTACATTTCGCAGAAATCAGTAGTAAGATGTGACTTTCTCTGTCATCCTATTTGAGTCGGTTCACATAGTAAAAACACGTGTACGTATAACAAGGTGGACACATTTTTGTCGATTCTAAAATTTTACAGCATCAGACACTCAGGTCTTAATAGTTTCTAATTTTTAAAATTATAATGCTAGCTAAACGGTTTAAAGGCGTTTTAAATACAAAAACCTACAAATGCTTTCAGGAAAATTTTGGTTCCTTAGTTTCCTAGTTTCTAATCTCATTCTGACTAGAAGACGAGACTGCCTTTGTGATACGGCGCGATTGCCATTCAAGCCTTGAACGCAACAATTGGATCAGGATTGGTCACAGTAAGTTTCCTCTGGTATTGGAAGATCAAGAACTAGTGCCCAACGATTCAGCATCCGCCAGCAGCGACCAATTGGAAGAAAGCGCCGTGACCTCTTGCTGATCCGCTGCAATCCAGTTCCCCAAACGGGCGCACAATGAAGACCCCTACAAAGGTTGGCAAAAGGGAATCCCCGATTTCGGACACACAACCTTTCGGGAGTCCAGTATCTAAGTCTACTTCGCTAAGCGGACGCGCTGACCTTCCGTGTGATCAAGTGTAGAGTAAATTTGATTTGAGATTTCTCTAACTTTATTACACATGTCAGCTCCTTAACGACGACGATATGACTCTGAAATTTTGTAAGTTTGCGTAGTCGAAAGAAAGACTTGCTTTGCAACGCTGAATCTGGGGTAGAACTGTTTTTTCTGTATTTTGTTCACAATATAGTGTTGGATTGGCCCTTTTAATACCTGGTTGGCTTGGCGTGGCTTGGCAGGAGCTTGACGATAGCCGGCCCATAGGGTGTTGCCATAGGCAGAAGGATTGCTTGACTTGATGGCAAACTTTAAATTCGTTCTCATCTTAGTGGAGGAGTTTAGCACTTTCTAAGGACAGGATGTTAATGTTTCTGTTGTTCAGAAACTGAGCGAATACGGCGCTAAATAATGATAATAATAATAATAATCGTAGAATAATATATCTGCAGTTAAGAAGGGTCCATTTAGGGCCGATTTTTGGAACATCTCCACTTTTACTCGTTTTCACACATTTTGTAGGCCAAATGGTATATTCGAACGACTTTATTAAATTAAGTTGGATCACATATATTTGAAGAGTAAGAGTTGCATTGCACCAGAGAAATCTCGCCAACAACAAAATGGGGCAGTTCAAAGTCTATCTTATGTTAAGTACCATCTCGAAGGGTGATTTGTAGGAAGCCGAATTTTAATTTAGGCCTTCAAATTTTTTCATTAGTGTTTGAAGCTGGACATTGGCCAAATTTGACTGTTTTGCAACGTTGAAATTAGAGATCAGCAACTTTGATCAAATATTCTGAAAGCTGTAAGATTTAATTAAAACTTTTACTTCCTACAGATCACAGCTTATGACAGGTCAACTCAAACGATACCGACTGGTTTAGCTCTGCCCCATGTCGATATTTCTTTGGCGCAGAAATCTGAATTTTTACCAAAATTATGGAAATTTCGGAACTAAAAGCCCTACAGTAGATTTTGCCGTTAAAAGCTACCCTAAATTCTTTGTTTACATCAGTTATCAAACATGCAACCGAATGAAACTCAATATTCAAGGAAGTCCAGGTGTAAAGTCCCTTTTTTGCTACGGCAGTTTCGTTATGAGCCATTTTCAAATTGCATGCAATTAGTAGTATTGTTACTCATTAAGTACTGAACGAAGCTACTCAAAATTTAAACTCGATGTGCAGGACCTATTGTGCCAAAATTTTGTGATAAAATGAGCAGAATCTGGGAGCATAAAATTTTTCATGGTGAACCTCCTCCTTAAGTTTTGACGCTATTCTTGCACAGTGATAGCTTCTTTAAAGTGATTGATATTTCATACTCACATAACAAATAATAATTTTCTGGCAAAGCCGCAAAAAGAACCAATTAAAACTTTCTCAAGGCGAAACTGATCAATCGAATGATTATAATTTGACTTTTTAGGACCACCAACGTGTTGGGTGCCGCCTGACATATAGGGCTCATAACTGTTAAGCTTGCGTTTTTTCAAAATACCACATTTTTATACAAAATTGAGACTAGCGGATGTAGCCAACTTAGGTAAAAATACCACAACTATCTATCAATTTAAAGTTTTCATCTGAAGTTTCTAAGCAAAGGGAGTATCACCGGAACGGCATTAATGGAAATATCATCGAAACGCATATCACTTTTGTTAAAAGCTACTGAATATTGGAACGCAATTGCTTTTGATTCCAGAAGCTAAATGCTTGTCAGCCTTTGTACAGCAGTAATTTATACAGATTTTATTTTCATGAGAAATTTGTACCAAATTTGCTAAAACTGAATAATCTGAATGCACTTAGTGAGCCAGATTTCTAGTTAAGCAGAAACAGTCGGAGCCTGAGAATTCAATCCTGGGAAGCTGGGTTGTTTCTGATCGGATAAAATCCTGAAATGAAATCGATCTGTATTTTGATTCTGATTTTTTCCCATGCGACTGGCAAAGAGCGATGTCAGAGGGAAACTTTTCCTCACGATTTCAGCAGAAAGGCTGATTCTGGCAAATCTGTGAAATTCAAAAACCTTCAGTGAGTCGACATTTTTGTGCTGAAAATTTGAAACTTTCGCTTTTCAAATATAAGTGCAAGGGAAACGGTCATAGGATATTTATTGTAAGGTTTGGTATGGACACTCAGCTGATGACATCGGTGGTGTTGTCCTAATCACGTCGGACTGCAGATCGGAATTGCAATGGTTTAACTCTTCACTTTCCATCAAAAATAGTAGAATCTCAAGGATTGTTTCACAAATTAGTCACTCTTTACTCCGCGCGCCCTTGCCGTGGTACACAATTTGTGGAATAAAATGTTAACCGACGTAGCTTACGCACTAGTACGACAAAAAGAGGTCAGAAATTTTGACAAAACCACAAAACGACACTAGCGAAAATCGCTTTGGATTCCACATGCCGAACCGTTCTAGCTCATAGACTTGTCTTTCCAAGACATCGTATTGAAAGGTCGCAGGCAGTTTCAAAGCATATTGATGTATGGATGGATCTATCGGTCCAGAAGGGGACCAGCCCCCCAACGGTTTGGATCATTGTTTCACGAGTTATACAGACAGTTGACGGGCCAACCCCACCCAAGCGAGACTGAATTTCCGAAGGGAGATCTGCAGAAATTTGGGGGAGACAAACCACACAAATTGGGGAAGCAGTCCCCACCTGACCTCCAAAGTTAGGGACCGACGACCCTGGGCCAAGGGTGACCACCGCATGTGAGCAATAAAGTCATACGTCTGAGAATGGGCTACCGGCTCTGCGGCCAAGTAGCCAACACTGCCTACCTCCTTATAAATGACCGCAGAGACTCCATTTTGCAAACAAATACATTAACTATATTTTGAATACCTTTACCATTTGTAAGAAAATTTATGAAAGAATAGTAGAACCTCAAGAAATATATCACAGTTGTGCCCTCTTTACCCCGTGCGCCCACACCGCTGTACACAAATTAATGGAATAAAATTTTGGATTAACCGAAGTAGCTTACGTACAAGCGCAATAAAAGGCGAGTGAGAAATTTATTTTGACAAAACCAAAAAACTACACTAGACAACCTCCCTCCCTCACCCTCGGCCGCCAATCGAGGAACTGTATGTCTCACAGGAATTTGGACAGGTGGCGGGGGTGGCGGACTTATCATCTGAGCCTGAGGAATCCTGCGCTTTAAAATAGGTTGCTGTTGCGGAGACGCGAACCTTGCCGACTGTCCTTGCGGCATTCTGAAATTTTTACCCGAATTTTGGGTTGATGGCCGTGTGTGCCCCTGCTAGGCTCATTCCAGACCCTGGCCGGGACGGCCGGGATCCGAACCGAATTCTGAGGCAGCATAAGGACCAAGGATCCCGGGAGAGGGGTGACCACCATGTTGAGTCATAAAGGCATACGTTTGAGTATGGGCTACTGTCTCTTCGGCCAAATACTAGGCGTCAGAATTAGGATCAGGAGGCGGCGACCCAATAAAGTATGTGGGTAACTCTCCCCGAATTTCTCGCCGGTTTGGATCCCACGCCATGGTACACGATTTGTAGAATAAAATTTTAACCGACGTAGCTTACGCACACGTACGAGAAAACGTTGTCAGAAATTTTGACAAAACCACAAAACGACACTAGAGAAACCGCTTTGGATTCCACACGCCGAACCGTTCTAATTTATGAACCGATGGAGTTTCATAGGCTTGTCTCTCCAAGACATCGTATTGAAAAGTCGGAAGCAGTTTCAAAGAATATTGATGTATCGTTTCAAGAGCATTATCTGGAATATACCAAGCCTGCGGCATGTGGTACTCCAACACCGGGTGAGAGCCATACAGCCATAATGCCCCCCATACGAATGATAATCCGACGGCAGAGTCAGGTAGGAGGGGGCCCCTACGTCTAATCACGGATATAATTATCAGGAGATATTACCGGAGTATTAGGAGGAGAAAAATAGGCATGTAAAAATAGGTCAATTTGTAAACAATGTTGTTTGCCTGATGTAATGTCAAATAAACGAGACTTGATGACTCTACAGGTTCAACAATCGGTGGTGTATGCCTGTTCTCCTTCTATTCCCTTAGCCTACACCACAGCAGTCCAGAGAGACTCTATTTTCCAAACTAATACATTAGCAAATATTTTGAGTAGGTTTACCATTTGTTAGAAATTTTGTGAAAGAATAGTAGAACCTAAAGTAATATTTCGCAACCGGCTGAACTCAACCAAGTTTTGATAACATGTTTGCTGTTTGCTGTTTTAATGGCAGTTGGGGTACATGTCAAGAGTCTTCTGTTGGTCCTCAAGCGTTACGTTAAAAATGTCACTAAATGTTTCAAACCTTCCTTGTTTTTGGTACTTTTTAACATTCTTGATGCTCCCGTAAAGAATGACAAGTACCCCTCTGTACTTAAGCTATGTGCTTTTGTGGTTTTGGTGTGCTTTGAGAATGTTCAACAATACTTTTCCGCTTTTGTGCTGACCGATCAAATCAAGTCAGTAGTTTAGCTGCTTGAACGAATCTAAGGATAAGAAATGATTAATGGAAACTGCTAAAGTACTTAGTCTTCTCATGTAATAAACTAGCTTTGTGAACAAATTGCTCCCCAAAACAATCTGGTGAGTTTTGCACTCGTCTTAATCTTCACTTTTCAATAAAGATACAAATTCCTGCGTAGTCAGTAGTTTCATGGCTTGTTTAGCTCAAGAAATGATGGACTATTTAATTTCTGCAAAAATGACAAGTTTTTGACAGTACAATTGGAGAATACCAAAAATAATGAGCTGAATGAGACCTTTCAATATAATATAATCCTAACTATGCCGTCAGAAATAGGCAAAACCGTTTGAATTTTTGAAGCGGTATTGCGCGGACGAAATTAGAGCACTAAAACAAGCATTATTGACAGTTTTGTGAACTTGTGTCTTGATTTGAGCCGTCAGCCAAGATGCGTGCCCAATTATGAAATTTTGTCTTGATTTGAGTCGTTCCCCATCAATACGCTCTCAAATGAAATATCCACCTTAAGACAACGAACGAGCTAGATTTAATAAGCAATTGCTTGATTAATTTATTTAGTAGCTGGTGAAACTCTCATAACTAAATTACGAAAATGTTCTAAAAGTCCTCATATTTCGGTTAGCATTTGGTCAACGAATGCGTACAGAGAGTACTAGGTTGAGCAGTTCGCTGAAAATTCATTTTGACGTCGCTATGGGGTTTTTGGTGTTCTCGCGTTTTGTATTTTAGAACTGGGCAAGGAAAAGATCAGATGTCAGAGGCGTACAACATTATGATGGGAAGCTCAGACGTGGACCCAGGCACAGGAAATCTGAAAGTTGATATATTTCTGGGGTCCGTCATTGTTGGGACAAGAGTGGTTCCTATTCATTTAATCTATTCCAGCAATTTGGCCAGACAAGGATGGAATCCCCATAATGTCGGGGTAGGGTGGAGTTTTAATTTTCCCTATGCTATTCTGCCTCGATCAGGCTACCCCAGGGAAGATTTTACGATCAGTGATGGGCAGGGACGAATATTCAAGGTTCCCAGAGGACAGGATTCCTATGATGAGGACGGATATAAGATTCGTTACTACAATGCAAGGGACACTTTCATAAACAGCGATACAGAGGGAACAGATTTTGTTATAATTCGCAACGGAGACACATACCGTTTCAAATATATATCATCGACGACAGGCTACGAATTTAAATTCGATTCTGCTGAAGGTTTTTCATTCTATTTCATGGAGACTGGTCGATACGAGAAGCGTTTGATAAACATGAGGACAGATACCGTGTTGGCAACGTTCTTGTTTCTTCCAACCAACTTAACAATAACAATTAACGGATGGATTCACAACAAAAACCTGTCTTATTCAATAGAATATCAGCAACCATTTATGCTTACAGCGATTCGTTGCACCTCGTGCAATTCACAATACAACTTTGAGTTTAAGCATGAAGACAACAATGTCGACTATTTAATCACAGAAATTAAATACCCCAGCGGTGTTCTTGAAAAGATTAATTCTGGATTTTTTACCCCATCGACTAATGTCTCAAATACTCCGTACAGCATATATCTCGTAAAAAAGGTGCAAACTGTTATTGGCCAAAATAACGCAAGTAAAAGAGATAATGAAAGCCCTGTTGTTATGCTAACGGAATATAACTATGACCCTGACAAAACTGGCCGAAATTTCCTTGGTCTTCCTGACATTTCGAACGACGTAACTTTGGATCCATTATTTGAGCATCCTGGCAGATATACCTATTCCACTGCTGTCTACACTTGCAATAACGAGGTAAAGTACGTATTCAATAAGTTCCATTTGCTAGTTTCGAAGGAAACTCGCAATAGAGATACCGGCAGACTTTTGAAAAAATAAGCTATCGCTATCCCTGCCAGGACGACGTAATGTTTCAGACAATCGAGCAGAATTGCGAATATCACGGGGCAACTTATAGCTTGCCTGAAGTCAAGACTGTCACTCATTATAGCGACATATCTGATGCGTCTTATAGCTACGAACACAGGTATTTTCACGACAATTACGGAAATCTGGTTTATGAAAAGTTTCCATCTGGCCTTACAAAAAAAATTTACATACACTGGCTCAAAGTCAAAGGGCAGAAGGCGCTACTTACTATCGGAAACCATCCTGATTAGAAATGACGAAGCATTGACATTTTATGAAACTGACAAATACAGCTACGTGAGAAACTACAGTTATGACACAGTTCTTAATTTGGACAGAAGTCCTTTAATATCCCTTTATAAACTATCCAAGGAGACTTGGTCAGCAATCCACCACCTTACAAACCGTGACAAATTGATAAAGTTGAACGAAACAACCTATTCATATACCTACAACAACGAAGCTGTATTTGGACTTTTGACCAAGAAGAAAACAATTGTGTTTGAAAAGCCTCGTGATCGAACTCTGATTGAGTCATTCGAATATGAATCTAACTTGTCTGTTGCCGACAACTACGATCCCTCTATGAAAATAGTCCATTCGATTATTAGCTACGACGGACCGGATAAATTAACAGAGGAAAGCATTGATCACTTGCCTACGCGCCTGAAATACTCAATGACATTCCCAAACAAAACCACAATGATGTACAGATACGATGAATTTGGTAGGATTCTTGAAAAGAAATTGGTGAAGGCAAACTTATCTATGTACCCGGAGTCTATTAAGGTGAACACGTCTCTTATAATTCTCGAAACTGTAACCCACGTTGATGATCCCGGCATGCGAAGTATTACTGTTGAGTATGCTAGTGGCCGGAACACTATGGTTCTGCTGGATGATGCTGACCGCGTCCGGGACGAGTACATTAGATTAGAAGGTGGAGGTTATTTTCTTACCGCTGAATACTTTTACGACCAATGTGGGTTTTTAAGTATAAAAACTACACATTGGGTAACAGCCGAATATGTGAACATGGACTTGTCTGTATTTTATGCGCGCGATGCACTAGGCAGAGTGACCTCAGAAGTAGTTTTGGACACCGCATCTGCAGACGTAACTTACTATGATGTTATTATGGAAGGTCTGATTGAATGGAACTACCAAAGAGAATCCGGAGGAGACTTTACTTTTGGGTCCTATACTCTGAAAGACAAATTTGGGTTGAAGAGGCAAGGCAAAATAAGGGAAGTGTCATTTAATGGGCAACAAGATTTCAGTAAAGAAAACTCGGTTGCGATTGAGACAATGACTTACGATAGCTTCTACCGATTAGCAAACACAACTATAAGCAGTGGTGGAGAAAGTGATCGACCTCTTCTGGAAAAATACTATTTATACGATTACCGCGGTTTTCTAGAAAAATTCATTGTTTCCGCAGCCCGAGAATCTGGGGAAATTCTTTATGAGTATAAGTATGACAATTTTCATAGAAAACCGACTGAGGTCGCAGTAAACCATGTCAAGAGCCAGAAGCGCTCATACGATGGCTTTGGTAGGGTTAATGTGGACAACATTGAAGGAACTACTAGAAGAATGAATTATATTTTGGATCAGGTATCTTCTGTACATTATGAAGGAGGGACTACGAAATATTACTACGACGAGTTTATCAGACGAGCTAAGGTTGAAGCTATATTGTCGTTTGATGGAATTGCTTGTCTCCATGGAATCTACACAAACTATAGTAATGCAATGCTGCCTACTCATAAGATAGTAAGGCAGAAAAATTGCTTTACCAACAAAACCAATTCAGAGACACTCATTGAAGAGAACTTAACCTACGACAAAGCGCATTCACTGATTAAAGAAAGAACGAGACAGTACATGTCCGGGGATCGATTATTTGATCGTTTCGTTAACGGTATGCTCAGAGAAGGATTTTCGCATTCAATTGGATCAGTTGCAGGTGGCCGGTACGATGAGCAACAGCGCTTATTAAACCAATATCACCTCACAAACAACCCTCCAGAGAACATTACAGGAGACACTGAAGAAACGTATCACTATAATAGAATTGGATTGCTATCTGAGATTTTATATAATGCTCATCAACCAAACAAATCTCTACTAGCAAAGTTTACGTACGACAATTTTCATCGCTTGAAGTCTTTGACTTGGATGGATAAAACTGGGAGCAATCGGTTGGACGAATCTTTGACATATAATCCCTACTCCCAGGTAGTAGAGAGAACTTACATGACTAATGGAATCACTGTAGCAAATACGAAGTATGAATACAACGACTACGGAATGCTAACAAAGAAAAGAACCGGCTCTGGAAAACATTTAGATGAAATTACAGAAACATTTAAATATGACCCTTATGCCAGGCTGATTGAGTATAGTTGCCAGTTGAGCAGGCTCGGAGCCTCTAATTATTGCCCCAAGTTTACAACATTGTCGCAGCGTATTGGTGGTCAAATCCTTTCACCCGTGACCATAGCACGGCAAACATTCCAATACAGCGGCCAAAACAATATCTTGCAAGTTTACACCTGGGCCCACGACAACAGCTCCAATCTAGCAAGAACAATAGAAGAGTTTATCTATGGCGGTAGTTATAAGTTGAAGGCGGTATCAATACAATGCAGAGGAGCCTGTCCTCGTAGCGACAGAGTGAATTCAATCCTACTGAGATATGACAAACGAGACAACGTAAAGCAAGTTTCTTTCGCTCAAAATGCTTACAAGTTGAAAATGCGCTATTCCTGGATGAACAGACTCGATGAGATCAGTGTCGAGAAGAAAGGAACTCTAATAAGTCGAACTAAATTTCTCTATGATGAAGCGAAAGTAATTGCCAGAATTGAAGAGGTCGATGGGCAAAACAATGTAACTTTGTTTACATTTGGCGTCAAAGGCGAAATGCTTGGATCTGTGAGTAAAGACAAATTCGAGCACTTTTTTAGTTTGGACGGCACTGTTTACGGTGTGTTGCAAAATAATGGTAGTGGCGCCAGTGTCAACTGGTTTCGCCTCGACGACACTAACAGTGTTCACAAAGCAAACGAGCTTCCAACGAAATATGGACCTTTTGGAATGGGAATCTGGGACATAGTGGCTAACGATATTGGTAAAACGAAATTTGGTTTCAATAATATGATGATGATACATGAACGCACTGGTTTTCACCTTGCTAACAACGGCAGAGTTTATTCACCTGACCTGAAGCGTTTCCTGCAGAGAGATCCACTTAGTCATCTTGACGGTGGTCCCAGCAACGGATACGCGTTTGTAAGGAATTCGCCCATACAGTTCGAAGATAAAAATGGAATGATCGGAGTATTTGCCGCCTTGCGTCGCGCCTTTCAAAGGGTGGCCCGCGTTTTTACAAGATCAAGAGGTCGAAACCAGAACGTACGCTACGATATGGCATATGATTTAGACGATGGGCCCCGAATTAACCCTGTTGCAGGTGCCGTTCCTGCCGGTCGTAACGCATTCACTGATTCAGCTCTTAATGTGCGCCCTGCGACATTTTCATCTCTTGAGGAATTGGATGAAAACGCTCAGTGTACTCAGGTAGTGATGTATGGTGTAAGAAAGGAATTTTTGGGAATGAATGAGCATGAGTTGAAGAACATAGCGGACATGAAAGGGTTTGCAAATGTCAACGTCTACCATGGCAAAAGCACTCCAGTTTTCAATAGGATTTCTTTACCCAAACAACTAAGAGAAATGTTAGGCAAACGATTTGAAATCGGTAAATTTCAGTCTATTGCCTATGACGCCGACAGGCCCCTTGCGAACATAGACGCACTACATGACCTACTGAGCGCATCTCCAAACACTAGAGGAGCCTTAATGTACATGACAGGAGGGCAAGTTGATCACGTTGCAGTTCTTGGATACAGTGGTGGAGAAATCAGTTGGTTGTACGATGCAATGGACAACACGGTTGCAGACACTTTGAGTGGACTAGAAAGAAATTCCCATGTTGAGTTCCAGCTCATTAAACAAGTGCTGCCTTGACTAAAACTGAGCACAATTAAAATCTAATAATTGTGACTTCAATAAAATTCCTGGTCCCTTGTGTAGCTACGGTGTTGCTATTGTGTTGCTTAAGGGGGGGCGACTAAACTTTTGCCCCGACGTTGTCCGATTGGCCTACTTTTTGGCGAAGCTATAGAGCATGGGTGTGGTCAAAAAATACTTGATCCTTGGTTCATAGCTGCCTTCCAGCCACGTGCAGTCGTCGGGTTTATGTGGCCCCCCCCTTAAATCACAACTACTAACATAATTAATTAAAATCTCTGCTGGCTGCAAGACCCTAGCTTCAAGGTCTTATTATCTAAGATTCAAGATCTTATTTGCATCTAAGGAAATTACTCTTCAACTTGAAGTTTCGTCAAAAATTTTAAAATTTTTGGCTAACGAAAGGAATATTTTATTACTGGTGCGAGCTATAAGGCTGTACTTTGACATAAAAGGAGGCCCCATAGGAGTACTCAGTTGTGCCAAATGGCAAGAAAGTCTGCCGCGTGAAAAAATTTTTATGTCAACACAATCTTCAAAAGTAGCCAAAATCGCTTTTTTGGCAATGGCACCCCAGATGTCGAAAAATCAAATTTTTTGAAATTAAATTTTTTGAGTATTTGAAGTCAGTGTGGTCGAAAACACCCCCACAAAAGATTTCAGCAAGATTAGTGAAGATTTGAGACTTCTATGGCTGCAGAAAGCCTCTACACAGGATCCTACGGACTGCAAATGGCGGTTTCGGCAATTTTTGAAGATTAAAGTTGACAAAAATTTTTCACGCAGCAGAATTTCTTGCCATTTGGCACAACTGAGTACTCCTATATAGCCTCCCTTTATGCCAAAGTACAGCCTTAGTTCGCACCCGCACCAGTAATAAAATTTTCCTTTCATTAGCCAAGAAGTTTTAAATTTTTGCCGAAACATCAACTTTGAAGAGTAATTCCCTTAGATGCAGATAAGATAGAGACCTCTAGCATTTTTCCGCAAATAGGGGCATATGTGCCAAATCATATTGGCAAATGACGACCTTGGAGCTAGGGTTTTGCAGCCAGCAAAAATTTTTAATTAATTATGTTGGTAGTTGAAAAAAGGGAGGGTCGGGCACATAAACCCGACGACTGCACATGGCTGGAAGACAGTCAAGAACCAACGACCAAGTATTTTTGACCACACCCATGTTCTATAACTTTGCCAAAAGGTAGGCCAATCGGACAAATTCGGAGCACCCCCATTTTAGTCGCGCTCCCCCTTTAATACTTGAATTTCACTTAGGCATGTGTGAATAGGAAGTGAGTTCATAGCACATAGGAGCATTCTTCTAGATAGCAACCCCCCCCCCCTTCCGGCAAACTGGACCAGTTGAACAAAGCACATTTTTCATAATTTTCACATTCTCTAGGTCATTCCAGTATACACTAACCCTCTTCTGCCCAAGACTTCTCGGGGAAATCGGCTCAAAATCACCAATTTTATAATTTTGGCTGCTATTTTTCATTGAAAGCACCTAAGAGATTGGACTACTTCCAATTGATAGAGAATCCGTTGCTCTACATTTCGTATGTAAACATTGAAGGGTCTCCGATGTACCAACGGAAAGTTAGAAGCCGTCAAAGTCGGGAAAACTACAATTTTTTGCTAATCTTTCATTGTAGAAAAGCAACTAATTGATTTCTAGGTGCAAGTGTTGATTCTAAGATGGAGTAAACTGTATTTTATTATTTTTATTATTTTAAGGCACATCACCTCCCGCATCATTAGGTGGAACGACTTTTCCGCCCACGAACTACAGCCGGCTCTGGATTTGCTTGAATGCAGCGCTCGGACAGGGCTTGAAATCATCACAATTTTCATAGCCGGCGGAATGCCATAGAGACTAGATTTTTCAAGCAGGTGTCGAAATATTCTCCCAAGATAGAGTGGACGTGTTGAAGAATAAAGGAGCAAGTGCTCAGATTGCCAAACGGCAACTGTACCTTGCCCTGAAAAATAAGATACCTAAAATCACCACTTGTGCCAAAATGGCCGCCGAGGGCATAAAAGGGTTAAAAAGTCAGGAAATATGCAGAAAACTTTTCTACCCAACCTTGCGGCAAAGACGTAAGCTGCAATATAATGGCCGAACATGTTTTACTGTGTCGGCGGCGCTGATCCTTTGATCCATGGGAAAAGTTTCCATCTTTGATTTTTTTATTCCGCTGAAGCGGAATAGATTTCCCGGTGTTATGGCGTGCAATGCATTTACGCTATTGTTATTGTCATCAGTTTTACCTATCTTCAACACATGGGCTAGCATGTTTATGTTTAAAGTCATTACAGATCGATCAAAGTAACTCTCAAAGTTTTCAGGGTCTAAAGTAAACTGATTTCAGAAGTGGCATTAAATTTTATCCTATGAATTCTAAACTTTGGCAATACGCCCTGGCGTTATTTGTATCCAAATTGCTCCGCAAATATTATCGATTAGAGAAGGCCCATACATAGATTAAAAGTAACAAACAATGTACGTTAGTGATGCAGGTCGGATCAGATCGGATAAACAATCGGTAGATTTTCTCGGATTGTGAAATGAGGCATGATTTAGTAACTTTGCCCTAAAGTTTAAATTTTCATCTATACCTGCTGGAGCAGGAATGTATAAAAAGGAAAATAGTATGCTTAGTGCATGGTGAGTCATTTCTCCATTTAGAAGCCCTATCTTCAACACTGGGCTAGTTTAGGTAATTTCTTTGCATTCACATTAGGCTAAGATCTTATTTAAACAGCGCAAGTGACAAACTTTCCGCAGTTTTCGACTGTCAGCAATCTAAAAGGTTGCAGAGTTTTGGGCACCAGCGTAACTTGGGAGTTACGCATGATGTGCTAGGTGATAAGGAACAAACGTGCGCTGAACATCTAAATTTCAGCCCAATTATGGCATGGCAAGTGAAATTGTAACGTAAACCTGAAGCTTCTACACGAGCTTCCAACAATGACAATATTTGTAATTGATTAAATAACAGGTCTACAAAGGAATGCTGCCCTTTTTGGGGCCAACTTGTTAGTTTTGTGTGGAGTTCCCCTGTTTGATTTCTTTCGAAACGGAAATCTTACCCTGCAAATGATAAAGCCAGTTTGCCAGTATTGCTTCAAGATCAACATCTTCAAGTAGGTATCAAGATAACTAAAAAAGCTGACAAGACTGCTTGTTTTTGCTTCATCTGAAATACTGAAATTCAATCTATAATAATAATAATCATAAGTTTTAATGTCGTACAGTATATCATCACTACGTTGTCGTTTACATACAATCTGAAATTGTATGTAACTTCTCTGAAATTGGAAATGCTGAGACAATCAACCGATAAATGCTTTAGGACGTCTAATTGTGTAACCAATCCAGTTTCTAAAATTAAATTTCCAGGTCCGGAATAAAGTCACTGAATACACTAAAATACGCTTGGCGCATATTTTCTAGTCATAACTTATGATTAATTCTAGCTTGCACTTGTCTTTGTAACAGTAATTTGTTTGTCACTTCACGAATCAAACAGAAGTTCACTTTACTTTTTTGTGGGTCATAGTGTGCGGACTATCACTTTTGTATAAAATAGCACTTAGGATAATAAAATTTTTCCAATCCTGACGGAAAATTGACAGAAATGGAAGTAACATTTTGCAATGAAATGTGTTTGAAATTAGTTTCGACTCCAAGACACGTCAGGTCAAATTCGAAAATTTCTTTCATCTCACATCACAATATGCTCTATATAATATCGTAAGGCAAAAAATCTTTGAGGACTCAAGCAAACATTTTCCGCCAGCTTCACTAATGCTAATTTTACAAGATGGTCATTTTAGTCACACTTTGTATAAATTTTTTGCTAGGTAATTTTGGTACTCAGATGAAAGAGGAATTTTATAACTTTTAAAACCGCGGGAAAGCAGAAGATGGAGGACCCGCAAACAAAGAAGCAACCACTCGCGTTGAAAGGAACTCCCAACCGACAAAACAAAAATTTCTCATCTTTGTAACAAGTCTTCTGGAAAACATGTTTTGTCAGCTCCACATAAAAAAGTTTGACTTCAGTAGACTTTCTTGAGCCTAGTGTTTGTCGCCGGACTGAACAGCATGAGAAACCGGCCGGTCCGGCCTACATTTTCTATCCGGCTTGGTTGGTGTCCCACGGGCATTGTTGTAAACCGTCCAAATCAACAAATGCTCTTCCTCTGGCTGTGATTTATATTCTTAAGCTATAAATCAAATTTATTCAGCGTACGCTGATTGACCTCTGAATCCAAGCCGAACAGGCCGGTTTGTTCTAAGTGAGATTCCTCTGGCTGGAGTACCAGGCTATTTATATAAGGTTCCAAGGCGTCCTAAACCTTTGGTCAGAAAATTCAGGGTAAAGCATCTGCAAATTGGATTTTGGGGACATAAGATATTGCAAAGACTTCAATCCATGATCCATCATTTAATGAGTTCAAATCCCTGTATATCAACCTTGTTTATTATAACAATTAAGAACTAAAGCCAACTGAAAATCTAACTAGTTTTATTGTGGTGGCAGTTAACTCATGCAAAAAGTACACATATTAATCCTCTCATCCAGTTGTTTCTCACTTGATTCCCGATCGCTTGGCTTGTTGCAAATAAACATTGTTGAGTTCAGGACTAATTGAGATTAGCTGACGGGTTAAACTTCCATTTCCGACATGTGATCAACAAACAGTTGATCATCTGCTAATTCAGTCTAATTTGGTGCAATTCAGCAGTCATATTGTTACAATATATTTGTTGTTTTATAACATTTCCTATTCAGTAAACAAGTATAATAATTGTGAAGTAATGGTATTTTATTGTTAAATCACCCGCCAGGGATAGTCGTTAAATCTAAATTCAATGAAATTCCATTAATAAATTTCGATTTGATTGATTTAATAAAATAAAAAACTAATTAACGCCTAATTTGAAAAACCATTGGAGCAGTTTGCCAGAAGGAGTTCTAGTCTGGTAGGACGACATCTCCTCCTTCTTAAGAATTCGCTTCGCAAAATTTGACTCATATTCTAAGCAGGAGTAGAAGTATCGGTACCACCTTTACAGCATAGTGAATATAATGAACACCGCAAACTGAAGTTTGCGGTGTTCATTATATATATTCTGTGAATACAAATAAGTTTCACACTTCTTGAACAAAATAGCAATAGCTGCAGTCAGTAATTTATTTTTCATCTCTCCTATGGAAATTTCCATCTGAAGGTAAAGCTCCAGCTGTACTGTTCATCACCATGGTTGTGGTTTTTGATGTTGGTACAACTCGAAAGAAAGCTCTTCCAAGTACCTCTCTCAACTTCCCGTTTAGACTGAAGTAAATTATTGGATTAAGCATATGATTGAACAGCCAAAACAGATGCATTCCCATTAACAGTTCCAAAGGTATCGTGGAACTGAAGCTTAGATAAATCAGAATCTGCCATAGGACCGTTGTTAAGCAGAAAACACAACTGGTTATGACACACTGGATAGCCAGACGGGTTTCACGCTTAAGATTTGCCACAAATGCAGCCGTCTGATCGACTCCGGTAGTGGATTCCTCTTTGCGTCTTCTTCGTATACTCAGAAGTGTCCAGGTGTTAAATGTTACTTGCAACACTACACTAGTATAGACATAAACTTCGTTAACTCTAAGGGCAATCCAATGTCCACCAGTAATTGTCATAATTTGATTGCTCCAAAACGAGGGTCTATCTGACACCAGCAAGAATATGGCGCAGTTTATGCTAAAAACGAACAGATGTGGCGCAATGCATAGCACGCCAGTCGCACAGCGAGAAAAGTATATGTCAAGCTTAGACCAAAATCTGATGGTAATCAAACGATTGAATGCAATAATTGCAAACAATACGGCACCTGTGAACCATTCGGTCGCTTGAATCAAAAATGTGTATCTGTCTGAATCAGTCACTTCTAGTGAAGAAGTTTCCAATAGTCGAACTCCACCATATACTCCGATGAAGGTCAATACTATGGCATCTGAAAAGCAAAGACTTGACATGAGAAAGAAAGCTGGTTTACGAAATTCTTTGACAGCCAGAAACGTGCTCCCTGTGACCAAGTTCATTCCGATGCCAACTGATCCAATAGAGGCATAAAGAGCACCTCCAACCTTTCGGAAAACGATGTAGTCTGTCTATAATCAACATGTAAAATCTGCAACTATCATTTCCGCATTACACAAATTATATGAAGCCCTCTCTCCAAATTAAATGTTTCTTATTACTGGTATAAATTACCAATATGGAAACTGCGGAATTAACTAAATTTGGAAATTTGGAAAAGGCATAAAAAGTAAAAATTTCAGTATGTTTGTTTTGATTGTTGTTGTTTGCAATCTGGAAATCCTTCACATTTTACTCCTTATTTTGGCAAATTAATGGTAGGATAAACCGCTTGCAATGTAATAAAAATAACTGCTCAAGCTTCAGCACCACGAATCATTAGATTTAAATCGCTGAAGGGGGAGTCGCTTTAGTAAAAAATCGATAGTCACGATTTTCGCTCATTTTCACGCAAAATATAAGTACATATGTTCTCAAAAACAAGAAAAACAAAAACATCGGAGTTTGCATTCAAACTGTGACAGAAATATTCAGGTACAAAATCACAAAATCTGAAATTTGCAATAATCCACTGTTCAAGTCCGGCCATGTTGATACAGAAAGTTAGCCAAATTTCAGTGTCTAATGTGGCAAATTCTTTCAAATTGCATGGCAGATATTTCAGTAGCTAAATGGGGTGGCCGATCAATCGCTTCCAATGCATACACTGTAATTATGAAGAGACCTAACTTTGACGCACTATAAAGTAAAGCTTTAACTCTCACTATCTAGCACAGACAACAGTGTACTGTCCCAGTAGCCATCGATAGATTACCCAATTAGGCTTTATTTGCAAAACCCAAAAATTGACTTTTCCCCGATACAAATCAAGGGTGCCGAAACATCAGCACAGCTCAGCATAAAACGTTTCCTTTCACTAAGTACTTTGGCACATATAAGACAACAACGCTGACATATTTGATTGATTGTTAATGAAAACCATCGGTAGAGTGTGAAAATTGAGAAAAACTGCGTTATAAACAAAAAGCTTAAATTAGTGTTCTGACGACATTTAGCTTTACCAAGAGTACATAATACATAACAGTGTGCTGTGCGTCACTGACACGTCTATGACAAGCATCACGCTATCAGCAGCTGAGCCATGCTTTGCACGCTAACGGCCCATCCCCCCCCTCGCAATTGAGTACCTAGTACGCAATTGCGTATGCTCACTTTTTCCAATAGGAAGGAACCTCCCCCGCAAATGTGACCTCTTAGTCGACCCCCTCCCCGCACAACAGACCTTTTCAATTGACGGAGGTTCAAGTGGCTTACTATAGAAAAGAGGGAGCATTACGCAATTGCATACTAGGTACTCATTTGCGGTGTGGGTCCACTAGGTACGCAATCGCGGGGGGGGGTCACGAGTTTTGCTCATTGTTACGCACAATATAGGTACATATGATCGCAAAAACAAAAAACCAGAACATCGGAGTTTGCGTTCAAACTGTGACAGAGATATTCAGGTTCAAAATCACAAAATTTGAAATTTTCAATAATCTACTGTTCAAGTCCGGCCATGTTGATACAGAAAGTTAGCCAAATTTCAGTTGCCTAATGTGGCAAGTTCTTTCATATTTTTGGCAGATACTTCAGTAGCTAAATGGGGGTGGCCGATCAATCGCTTCCAATGCATACACTGTAATTATGAAGAGACCTAACTTTGACGCACTATAAAGTAAAGCTTTAACTCGCACTATCTGGCACAGACAACAGTGTACTGTCCCCGTAGCCATCGATAGATTACCCAATTTGGCTTTATCTGCAAAATCCAAAAAATTGAAAAATTTACCGCATAGAAATCAAACGTACCGGAACATCACCATCATTTCCTTTCCCTAAATACTTTCACACATAATAGGACAACAACTCTGCCAAATTTGGTGGCTTCGGGCTTGATTGTTAATGAAAGCTATCGGAAGAAAGTGAAATTTGAGAAAAATTGCGTTATAAGCAAAAATCTTAAATTGGCGTTCTGACGACATTTAGCATCACTGTATTTGCTTTTACCAAGCCAATGACAAAAAAGTCCCTTACCGTATTCATGATAAGACGAATTCTGATGTTGTTTTCAGATGTGAAGTCAAATATGAAGATCCAGCAACGCACGTTGTTGATCAGGTATGTGATTTTATGTAAGGAAATTTAGCAATTAGTTCTGCAAACATCAAGCACAGTTACAATATTTGTATTTGTCTTTGATCAAGGACAGAAAAAGCACAAAGCTCATGAATTGGTTTTCAATTACTGTCTACTGTTCGAATACTTTTCACACAAAGAAGTTCTGCAGCTGTTTCTAGCCTGGTAGTGCTTTTATATTGCTTCGTTCAGGTCAAATCCACAAATGTGTGCAAATGTTGAAAGCTTTTGAAAGTGAACTAACAGGCTCTAGTACTATTGTTTGTGGTGCAAGTATGCTTTTTGGTTTATACTGATTTCTGAAAAGGTTTGCTTTAATTAAGTTTTTTTTGCTTTAATTTAGTTTGCTTAATTAAAAACTGAGCCCAGTTACACCCTGATAATGCTTTCAGAAAAATGTTCAAGACGTGTTGGAGCAGACATTCAATTTAGCAATGTAAGCAAATCTTAATAAATAATGGTCGCTGGACACAGCATCTGAGTGCTGAGATGGAATGGACGCGGGCTTAAGCTGGTGGTATTGTTAACCGAAACTGGCGCATGAAACGTTGATATGGCAACCTTATATCTGAACATTTGATAGCAATAAGAATAGGAATTATTAATAATTGAACGTTTCAGTTCTATTCAATATTCAATAATTTAATACAATAATAATGATGATAATAATAATAATAATAATAATGAATATTAATGATTTGATAAGAATCAACATGAATATTCTCAGAAGCTATAGCTTTTCTAATTGGAGGATCATTCACAAATAGAAAAATGAAATGAAATTTCGAACCAGGATACTTTCGACTAATTGATGCTAGAAAACTGAAACTTGCACACGCATGAATCAATATCTTGCTAAAGATTATTTTTGCATTTACTTTCGATTTAGTATTTTGAAAGAAAACTACTAGGAGTTTCCAAATTCAACTTGCAATGTCTCAGTTATTCTTGGCTTAAACACAAAATCTCAAAAAACCATAGAGAAGGCTTTAGTAAATTTGAAAACTTAGGCTTAGATTACACGATTACAAAATTACACAAAAAGTCATTCAAAGCATAAATTTGCTTAAAATTGAACGGCCAACGTAATGGAACCGCAAATAGCATTTTGGGACCATTAACCAAGTGATATCTTAAGTCATTGGGATATTCAATTACAAACGTTAGCAAGCAAAATAAACTTAAACCCAAGTTTAGCAAGTTTGTCAATTGATTACATCAGTTTTGATATTTCCAAATTTGTGTAATATGAATAATTTATGTTATATGCCTTGCCGACGCCCATCTGTTGCCTTCATTATTGTTTTTATTGTCAGTTTTATTATATGAATAGACCGTGTATCCTACTTACACCTATCCTACTTACGCCTAACGTTTGATGTTTCCGCCTAGAGATAACAAAACTAAAAATCCTACTTACGCCTAATGCTCAAAACTGAAATTCCTACTTACGCCTAAAATATTTCCTTGCAAAACTCTCATTCCTACTTACACCTAAAACGAAATCTCTACCGTAATCCACTTACATATTTTCCCTTATCCACTTTGTACAGTGTTACAATGCAATTAATGTGTAGAAATAATAATCTGTATAAACATCTTCATTTAAATTCGGTGTAACATTTCGACAAATAGTGTTGCAGCAGCTGTGTATTTAATTTAACTTTAAACTGAAGAAATTACACATACAGTTGGGCATCTATTCATATATGCTTTTATTATATTATTAGAGGTTATACAACTTAGTGAGGAGAACCAAAATCCAAGTACCCTCCTGATTTCGGACAACGTATAAGTTAAATCATTGTAAGTCAATAGTCTAAATTCAGTTGTCCTCCGACAAGAAAAACTTTTGGGGAACAAAAATGTCGTTACTTTAAAAAATTTAAAATTTTTCAGATGTGCTGGAATATTTTAAATAGTTTAGTTAGTTTTCATTTGTAGGGAAAGTTGGAAAGTTTTTTCTAATAAATAAAATTGAGCCGCAAATTTGCTATTTAGTTCACATCAGGTGGACCCCCCCTTAAAGAAAAATTGAACAACTTCCACAACAAAGTCAGAAAGAGTATACTGTAGATTTTAGGCGTAAGTAGGAATCCGAGTTTTGCGTAAACATTCTTTAGGCGTAAGTAGGAATGTGAGTTTTGACAGAAAGAATTAGGCGTAAGTAGGAATTTGAGTTTTGAAAACGATTATGCGTAAGTAGGATAGGCGTAAGTAGGAGTAAGCGAATAGATGGTATTTTATGGAAAGAGTTAGTTTTCTATATGATTCTTTCTTCTTTCTCTTTGATTCTATTTGAAAAGCAAATGTAATGAAAGAAATCAGATAAGATAAATTTGTGCACGGCTTACACATGTTTGATACAAAAATTGCTGAATCTAAAATTATAATTCAGACTTTAACGAACAAATGGAGGCAAACCTTCTTTACATAGGAATCGGCAGAACACTGCTTAATTTCGAAGAAAAATACGACAACTGTCAAAAATACGAAATTTTCACTTGATTCTTTCAACACATTTCATATTGACACTCACTACTAACTACTACTAACGACGCTACTAACACGTCTTCTGCCACATGGCCTGAGATAAAGGTCGGCGGATGTTCTATCTAACATAGGAACATCGGCACTAGGAATACTGTCATAACCTTGTTAGTGTTTTTGAAAGCCGGTGCATTTAAGTAATAAACGACTGGACTTGACTCACGGCTGTGCATCCGGTGATGAGCGCCGGCATAGTCTTGAAGGAAGCATTGTCCTTGAAGCAGGACTGAAGATGTTCTCCAGGGGTCGCCTTCACTGTTTCACTTTTTAATTGGGACTATAATAATATATTCTGTTACTTCAGGTAAGATTTTGTGTATTGAAGCAGTGTTCGTTGAAGTGAACATTTTAAATGATCACACTGATTGCAATTAGTAACAATCGTCGCTTGACCATTCGGGTTCACACAATCCTCCGAAAATTTGAAGAAGCAACAATAGTCACCTAATGACTGGTATTGACGTAAATGTCGCAGTGAGGAGATCAACTGGAACGCCTACTAAAAATTCTGAGACTCAAGTGCAAAAATCAAAATTGTTGCACAAAAGCCAAGACATTTCAGCACTTGTTAGTTTCCATATTGAAAGTATAACTTTTCTGAACTGTGCTAATACTTAATTATTATAGAAAAAAAGTGCAACGGAAGAAATTAAGATCCGAATGTGGCCTAACCGAATGAAAATGAAAATATTATTATGATAAAACTGACCTTAAGGTCGTGCTATCCGTACTTGCATACACGTTGCAGAAAGTACAATTATTGCACAGTTTCCTTCAAACTTTGAGAAAATGCATCGGGTATGATGATAAACGTCCTGTAAAAACCCCAGCACCATAACGAAAATTTACAGTCAAAAACAAAACATTGAGGCTCTAAAACGTACTTCGCAACTGGTTCCCTATCAAAACGGCCAAAGTCAAAACGTCTAACGTTCACAAGGTTTAGCGACGAAATGTTTAACGACGAAACGTCTACTGACAAAACGTCTAAATTTTTCAAAATTGTATCACTCGTTCAAAACTTTTAAACTTTCCTAACTTTCTAACGTTCTAAAATTTTGAGGAATTCTAAGAATTTAACATATTGTAAATTTTAATTTTAAAATAAAAACAATAAACTAGATGTTGAGTTTAATTTAATTTAGGTAATTTAATTTAATTAATAGGTTTACTTTCAAATTTCAGTAAATCTGGTTTGTGTTCTTTAGATGTTCTGAACGGATTACACAATTTTAAAAAATTTAGACGTTGTGTCAGTAGACGTTTTGTTGTTAGACGTTTCATCGGTAGACGTTATGAACATTAGATGTTTTGACATTACACTTTTCAAACGGACACCTCGCAACTTATGTCCAGTGACTATAATCCTTTTAAAGCTTATTAGTGCTCTCAACTTTGCTGTTAGACATAAGTGTCTTTAGCACTTATCGCTTTTGAGCAGTAGAATTTTCGAAAAATGTTCGTGAGAAAATTGGTTGTTTTTGACGCGATCTTGCTGAAAATAGGTTTTGTCGAATTAACACCAGTGTAGACCACAAACATATTTAACTTTATGCTAAAATGAAAGAGCTTTAAAGCTGCGCAAATTAGGTTAATTAGTGCCCTGTACTTTACATGGGCCTAAAGTTCTGGTCGAATAACTGATTGATAACTGATAATAACTGATAATAAACATCGCCGTTCCCCAACTCAAAACTTCTGGGCGGTGGGGTGGGGGTAACACAATTCCCCCAATGGACTTTCACAACCTTCTAAAATTGCCATTTTTCAGAGAATTTAAAAGTCTTAAAACTGAAACAAACAGAGTTTTAAAAGATTCTCCTAATTTTTGCGATTCTGAAAATGTGAACTTTTTCAATAAGTCGCAAAATTAAGTTTAAAAATCGTTTTAAAAAAATCACAAAATTTCACGTTTCTGAATTTAGCAAACCGGACAGTGGTCCTGTCACGGTCGCCAAATGTTAACTACCGGTTTACGGTCCGGTAACCAAGCCGGTACTTAAATGGCGACTCGAATGCAGGTTCTCAGACTAGGCCTACCTAGGGTGCAACCCAATCGAATAGAAGTAAATCCCTAACTAAGATACCCTAATAGCAAAGAAATGGAGACATGGTATTTAATGGCGAGAACTTACGGTATTTATTAAAGGCAAATAGGCACGGCAATAAATGACACAATAAATGGGCAATGGGCCCGACCGTCGTATACAAAAGTTACACCAAGACTGATTAATTATACATCTAAGCTAACTTATATAAGCTGAATGGTTGCTGTTTGAGATTATTCGATTGATCATTCACTGAACACAAATAGAGTAATTTGGGGTGTATTACAGTTAGTAAAGTAGGTTTTTAACAACTTAATAGCACAGTGGATTAATCTTGGAAGCCATTGTGTTCTGTCTGAAAAGGTACATAAAACAGGATATCTTGCAATTAACTATGTTAATAGTAAAAGCTTTAACTTTAGCTTAAAACTTAATTCGAAAGGCCAATACATCATTGCCTTTTTATCACTTGCTTTCAATGTTTAATAACAGCTGAACCTGTAAACAGTTAATCTTACAAACCTTGAAAATAAACCCCTTGGCATTGTTTAACGGTGACATTATGTAACACCAGTGGATGTTTACTCGCCCATCAAGTCCTTTCGTCGACATCTTGCACTGCAAATTAAATTCTCATAAAATGACTTGAAACCAAACAAAATCTAAACCAAA